>JAQFYC010003315.1:0-21209 GCA_034694165.1 Tomocerus mixtus | reverse complement strand
CAATACCTAAAAAGATAATTGAAACATTTTGTGTCCATCCGGAGTTATGGCGCTAACGGACAGACGGACGGACAGACGGAACGGTCGTTTACATAAGTATTGTTCCAATACTTAATAATTCATTACTATTGTTTTCAACAGAAAATACTAATACATCAATACTTATATATTCGTTGCATTGTTGTGAACAATATTCTAGTAGTACATGAAGCGTAAACAAGTTTATGTAAAAGCAAATCCCTGATCTCAAAACCTGTGACCTGAAAATCCATGCGATTTTAGGGCAACAGATTATGAGCTTCCGCAGTTCGTTGCCGAATCTCCATTCGCTCACTTTTACAGAAGCTACATGTCTATATGTCAGCATTTACTCTGATTTTACAACCCAGACTATCGACTAGACTTGCTAAACACAAGCTATTTACAAACCAATAACAATGACACATATAGTAAACCTGTTATATGAACTGAATATATAAGTAGATACATAGGCTATCATAGGCACATATTGACGTTCCATCCAGCGAAGTCATATATCAGCAGATTGTATCATTATATACTACTACTTAGCATATTATAAAATTTATGTATTTTATTTTGCTTACAAGTTCAAAAATAGCAAGCTCAGCGAACATTATTAACATTATTTCAAACCTAGTTACACATCATTACATTATACATAAGTATCATGTAAAATGTAAACAAACATGAAGTAAAATGATGTTACCCAATTCAGGTTCCATCAATAATATGAATATAATTCATGTACCTATGTCACATTCAAAATTGTGTTTACAATAATATAGTTTACTACATATTTTGCCTACATGTTTTACTAGTTTGCATTGCATTTGCATCACACTAGTCCCATGCCTCTAAAAATTGAACTTTCATTTTTCCTTCCGTCATTCATAAATACACATCTTGTTTGGGCTTTTCTTTGTTTCACTACTAATGCGAAAAACATCATTTGGGAATTGGAATTTTGCATATAAATAGTATTGCTTATTATGTAATGCATAAACATAACATATTTTAGCAGCTTAGACTAATAATTATAGTTGTCTACTTGTAGTATTATGTATTTGTATTTTGTATTATGCAGTTTAAAGTTATTTTTAGCCCTTGTTTCTTTTTGTTTGATGAAGATAAAATTGATGTAGAATTTCTTTGTCATCGCCCGCATACTACTTGGTTTAACTCAGTTACATTACAGCTACACTATATATTAAATTGATGATCATTAAAATATCTAATATACAATTATTGTAAATATGTATACATAGTATACCCTATTACCCACAAGTGTAGTGTAGTAACATAAAGTAATGTAGGTGTGTAAACTACTACATATTATGCATGTAATTCAGTTTTTACAGTACTACTAGTCATAGTCAGCATTACTAATGTATTACTATTACGCTAAAGCGTAGTAACACTGATTTTGAGTCCCTGTAGATCTGGAGGTCAAAGTACGAAAACATTTTCATATTGTTAACCTTTAAAACTACGGACAAAATTCTTGGTATACAAAACTGTCAAACAAAATTGTTTACTCAATGGAAATGTATACCTTTCCAAGACAGTTCTTCAAAGGTAAGGAGAAGCAATTATTATAACTAGCAACTTAATATCGTTTATTCTGAAAATTGAGAGGAGGAAGCGTGAAAACATCACATCACAAGGAAAGCAATTTGCTGAATTAAACATTGCGACCTCCAACCTTTCAACAGGATGCCATAATATTGCCATTTTATAAATTAAAGACATCAAGTTTCAAAGGAGAGGAAATTAAATTTTCCGATATATTACATAGAAGAAGCATTCAAACGGGCATTGAATGCTCATTCGATCCTCAATTCGTTGCTTCCTCAATGATAAGTATTTTGGGGTATGCAATTTTGTGAAGTAAAAGTACATAAAACAATTTTTAGAAATCAATGCTGATGGCATATTGCATTACACAAATTATAATTATATATATAATAAATATAACGCGAACTAAAATACGGACTCCTTGAAAGTCAAGTCATATTGGGTCCTGCCAAAAATGGGGATCGAAACGTTAATCACATCGTCAAAATTACGATAAACCAATTAGGTTCACAAATCTTGAAGTGTAAACAAGATACAATACATATGTACTATGCAATGGCACATACAAGGATGGTACCCCCAATCTATCTAGTTAAACAAACACCCAAGATTACCGGCGAAATTAATCGAAATGGTTCTGTTCCCCAATATCAAAAGTGCTTTAATTACTGCTATGTCATCCTCTAGATAGGTAACCTCATCTCGTACTTTCATTGTAATTTGCATCACCGCTAAAATTTGCAATTTGCAGCCCATTGTCCAGTGGATTCTACATATACAATTACTTATAGCCAGTAGGTTTAGATAAAAAGCACTTTCCATAATCAATCCATGATAGTACCTTACCTACATGCCTACATTACATATACGTAAGAGAACTTTATTGCAATCCATAATCCGCATGTCGCCAAAAAGTGTATACTAGGCACATAAATAGTTTCTAGTTTCTAGGTAGGTGCAAATCACAAATACCTAAGTCAATCCAATCATGCATAATTGGCCATATACTTATCCTCATGTTTGCACAGTCAGTTAAGCACAGTAAGCCTCCCTAGAATTTGCCTCCTTCCCTAGTGGAGTGAAATAAATATTCTAACGGTCTGGTTCTGGTATCCAATAAAATCAAGGTCTAAATCTAAAGGACTCGAAGACAAAGTCAAGGCTGGATTAGATCACTGACACTAATACAAATTATATTATCTACTTACCAGTCTGCAATGTATGTGCATCTTTTATACTAATGCATATTGTATACATTCAATTTATTCCTTTGAGTGCAATACATAGAATTGAAATACAGACGCACTCAGAATTATAAATAGATCTTAAATAAATTGTATAACATTAATAATTCATGCTTTTAGTATAATTATATTATTCAGATAGAATATTCAAATCGCACATGCATGAATATATAAAAAATTAACTAGCTATTGTATGTGTATATAACTAAAATATTAAAATATAGCTGTATATAATTGAATATTGTCTTTACATGTGCTGCAGGAAGGTTTAGCATCAAACTCTCATTAATAAAGAATGCAAACAAGCATTGTATTGTAATACATGAAAGTTACATTGAGCATTTATAATTACGTCGTAGCTATAAATACAACAAAGACCATTCAAATAACGGATATTAATTTTGTTCTCTAATCATCCATGTTTCATACATTTATGGATTGCGGTTTAATGGTTTTACTAGCAGGCATTACTTTTCCTTGCATCGCATCATCATAAGAGTCTCTTGATATTTACAGTACTTCATAGAATAAATTTACTATTTGTATTCTATTGTATCGTTAAATCACATCATTATCTTGTCACGTACTTTCAATGTTGTAATTGTAACATCTCCATTTCAGATTCCAAGAATAAACTAGTTCAATCCAAAACTTTAAAGCATCATTCTACGTACGGAGCCGTTTTGGTTTTGGTTATGATAGGAAATACTCTTTAGGAGCTTTAAACAAGTTTCAACCTTTTATGTATTCACAGCCAAACCAAACCACAACAGATCTCTGATATTTTCCCGGAGTACTAAAGGAAGTCATTATAATTGCAGGCAGATACTATTACAAAGCTGTTCTGTCTGTAGTTTGTTTGCGAATGAAATGTTTCAATATTAACATTGGCAAGGACTGGTTTATCCGATTTCAACGAAAATGAATTAACAATTGCACTTTGACTCACAGAGATTTACAAGAATTGTATAAATGCAATTGAACCTGGTTTCCATTTGCAATTCCATAAAGTCAATACCACATTAGGTGCAGGCTGGACCGGTTTTTATCCAATCTAGCGTTACATTATCTAAAGTGAAACTAACACGAACACAAAAATTATATAAAACATACGAAGACTGGAGACACTAACCTGGATTAGGCTGGAGATGAATCTGCAAGGCCTGTTTCACCGCCGAGTCTACGTAGTCTTCAACTGTATTTTTGCTAAAGAATGTTTCTACTGGAAATGTTCTGCCAGGGATTATAAAGGATGGTACGTTTCCAAAAAATGTTGCAAATTTAGATGCGTCCATTGTTGCTGACGTAACTATCAGTTTAAGGTCCTGTCGACGAGCCACAATCTGGAAAACATAGAAATAAAACAATACATTCAGTATGACATTTATTAAACGCTAAAGGACAATTTGTTGCGTTTACAATCTACATTGACTGGAAGCTTGAGAAAGATAAATGTTATCCTATATTAAATGCTACTATGTAGTAGCATCATATAGACTAACTAATTGAACTTCTGGGTTGGTTTATCGAAAGATCTTAATTGTGTCACAGTCTGTATGCACGTATACCCTTTACTCCAGAGTGTAATAAAATTACGAAGCATGTTATGTATAAAGTCAGGCCACAAGGCATTTGGATTTTGCATTAGATTCAATTCCCATTCAGCTTCCATTATAAGTTTTCAGTGTACAGTGTCAAGTCAGCAAAGGTTGACTGAACGATCAAAACAACAACTTCAGTGACCTCATCTAATGAATCTGCGTCATTTATAAAACATTTGCTGGATAATTAAACTTATGGTATAGGCGCATTGTTTGTACTTATGTAACCATAATTTGTAGTTATTGTTCTGCAAAAACAATACCGCTCTATATTCATTTGGACTATGCAAAGCATTTATATTTAGCTTCATCTATTTGCTAGTTGATACTTCTATGAAATGTAGAGTGGAATTATTAATTAACGCTCTGGTGTTATTTTCACATTATAGTTTTCATTTTCCACAGCTACCCCTATACTACCTAATATGAATAATTGAATATTTAATTCATTAATTCACTATAATTAATTCGGATTTGCGAATTAAATACCGGAATAGCCTCGTAATACCAGTAGCATTAATTATATTTCTATAAATAGCAATAAATTTACTGTATTAAATATTTAGGCATTATGGAGCACAGACTTGGATTTTAGATGTATCTGTAGTCTGTACGTCTGTCTGTAGGTAGCCTGACATATATGTCTATAAATGTCAAACTGCAGAAATGACATAATTATTGTGGATTGGATTGTGACTGAGACATATCATATAGTAAGAAGTAACCTTTATGTTTAAAAATAGATTTGTAAATGTATGCTACGTGAGTGTATGTAGCAAAGAATAAAGAATTGCCTGGTATTTGGTACGCAAACTTACTAGTTTGATGTAGTTATTTTAGTTAAAAACAAACCATCATTGCAACACTTTACAGTGGAAAGTCCGATCTTTTGCATAGTCATGTAAATTCATCAGCGAAACGTAAAAATAATCAATTTAATTTAAGAATAATCTAGTTTAAACCAAATACGGATGAGTAACAAAAAAATTCTTAAGCAAATAAAATATTATATCTTCATCAAACAAACGGAAACAACAAGAGCTAAAAATAACTTTTACTATTATATTATTACATACTATGCATAGTTTGGATATAGTATTCTACATTCTATATACCTACGCTATGGTATCCTGCATTATCGTAATCACGCCATATGTCGTTTAGGTAAATAGAGATGTTTTATTCGTATCTACGAACTTATATTACATCTCCCTTCTAGTTCTCATCATCCCCGATGGAAATAAGTTCCAAGAAGGATTTTTGATTACCTAGTAGATAGATTGTGAAGCAAACTTAAACTAATGCCAATACCTATAATAATAATGATGGATTATGTAATACTGGTAATACTATGAGTTATTTGTATCTATGTAGAGTAAAATATTATATTAAACAGGTGAAATCTACACAAGACTGAATACCACCTCCTCTTGTCAGAAGTCCCAATTTAGTAGATTGTATAAGCAAACCTCAGCCAAATATTATCTATAACCAGAAATTTGCATTGTTTCAACTTATACTGAAATGATATGTTATGAGTTAGGACGCAGTGCCTCAACGTGACTGTATTATGTGCACGTTGTAATTACGACTTCTCCAAGTCCCAACTCCACTCCCGTTACAATACATTACCTTTTAATCAAGCAATTAAAAACATTTCTCTTTATCGAAATTCATCTTTCCGGAATTGTTTACAATAGCATAAAGTTACTGCGAATAAGTCAATCCCATTTTTACAAAATACTGGTAATTATGTAAACCATAGCTATCAATATAACTTACTTACATGTAACTACGTTTAAATTGTCGAGGATATGAATTATGAATACACATTTACATAGGCATGTTTATCCTGCGCATAATGTCCACCAAAAACTTCCTGTGTATGCGTAAACTCTGCATTAGTATTAGTTGGACCATAAATTTCTGCTTATACAAAAATCAATGAACTACTAATATTTATTATTCCATCAATCAATCACTTTCATATATCTAACATTGAGTACTACTCTTGCATAATGTACCATATAGTTCCCTGTAACACCTACACCTCTTGCCTTGCCGCTATCGCCATTTATAATTACCATTCCATCAATAATACAACTTCATATTTGAAGATTTCCTGGAGTTGTGAATTTCCCAGAATCCACCCAAAACGCCAAACTAATGACTAATGCTCATAGGATAATGGAGGTTCAGGATTCTATGAAGACAGACTGTCATACAGCTATTAGAAGCTAGGAAGCTACGCTAACTATAAGACTTCCAGTTAGTAAATAATTCATGTATAGTAATTCAGGCAGCCCTGCACGTATTATATCTGCTTTCTGGAGACTACTACTAAAATAATACCTATATAAAACTTTGTATACTAAACTACAACCATCTTAGTCATCGTCCCATTCACAGAAAGAATGAAAGAAAACAAAGGAAATTAATGCACTGATGCACATATAAATAACGAAGTTAAAAAACAATAATAAAATACCGATAAGTACATACAATACGTACAAACTTATAACTATTCTTGATAAATGCCAGTATATGCCTGCCTACAACACAGATACTATGTCTATATATAAAATACCATAGTTTCATCTCAACCTCAATAAACTTACCGTCATCACTGACGTATTTAAGTGTATACAAAAAATATGACAATATACAGTTATAATGAACAATATAAATAAAAATCATTTAATGTACATACGTCATCATTTATCATGATTACTTTTTTAAGTCGCTTTAAAGGTGTATGCAATCTAGTATCAAATAAGTGCACATTATAATGTGTATGCTATCGTTACCATAATTAATGTGTGTGGTTAGTGCTAACACCAACATATCATATCATTATTAGCAAAGTGTATGACATATCCATTAGAATAATATGTAACGTTGAATGCACATAGGTAAGCATAAAAAAGTAATGTTTATCAGTTTATCTGATGATACGAAACGCATTGCCAATGATAATAACATCACACCACCATCAAATAAGTAAATATAAGATGATGACAACATTGTATAAATTAAAGCAGCGTAGATGAACCCATATGACGCTAAAAGTATAACGATAGCTTCCGACTACTGACTTCACTTTCCTTCTGATCTGACGAAGATTTAACTAGACGGTTCCAATGAAATCACAACAAAGTCAGAGAGCATTGAACATCGTAATTTGCTAATGCGTATAGCAGAAAATATCTTAATGTAGCGTTATTTACCTCGCCTTGTATTTAAACATATCATTATGAACGGATGTAAATAAGGCATAATGACAGTGTGTGTGTCTGCAATTCTGCATAGCAGCCTAGTACTATTAATACTATGTTAAAACTAGACTAAATGGTAGACAGATTCTATTTACAATTTACCATTTACACTAAACTGTCAGGTTTCCTTGAACTCTCTTCGGTGGCTGGCTGGCTTGCTTGGCTGCTTAATTCGTATTGTTGCGAAAATAAACTATACCTAATAATTCATGAAGTTAACCGAGTTATAAGAGTCGTACACTACCCATATAACTAAATACAAAGTAAATTAATGCATATCCGGTATTAGTTTCACTATTTAGCATTTGGCGGTCCTTGCACTGAAAAATTGGCAATTTTTTCATTGTACTCATACATACTATAGTAATAGTTTGTTTTAAATTCGCTAAATATTACTAACAACAAAAATACACAGAAGGCTACAATGAGTCACCAAACAGTTCTAGGTGCTTTCCTAGTATCTACTATGCAAATACCATTAGCTAGAAACATCATTATAAAGTATAATTTATTTGCAAGTTTATATGTACTAATACCACCATTTCAATATCAGATTCAAAATACTAAAAAATAAAATGCATCATTAATTCAGCATCATTTGCAGGCTAAGCTGAGATTTACAGTTATACAGAGATATGTACATTACATGTGCAATATTGTTAGACACAATTATTAAAAGCTGTAGCCTAACTGTTGTTAAACAAATTCCCAAACATACATTCACACGTGTTCACAGATGCATATTCATGAACCATGATTCATAATCGATATTAATTTTCTATTTATAGTACGTAGTTGTACTCATTTCATGCTTCCATTTCCATTTCCCAGTCGAACTTTGCATAAAGTTCTATTGTATTGTAAATTAATTATTCATCAAGTAAAATAAAATTCGAAACTGTACGTAGAAATCCTAATCAAATATTTGCATGTACTTATACTGAAATACAATGGGAAAACTGCTAATTTGTAGCACCAGCAGATTCAAAGTATTATAAAAATAAAGTATAATTATAAAATTCTGGTTATGCCGTATTTAATTAGTCAATTTGTCACCTTCACCGTCACCATCACGAGGAAGAAAATATTATTCGTAATATACCCCTGCGTGATCTTGTAGATATTTTATTGCCTTTGCATATATCTACCACATGTAGGGGACATGATATGATCTGGTGATCTATATTGTAGTAGTAGTAGTTTTTGGATGAAATACTTACTTATGTTTAGTTAATCATAAACAAAGGCCATTGCATCTTTAGGCAAAGGCTAATATATTAGTAAATACATATCCACTTCCAGTATAGAGGAAGCAAAACTGTTGCATCTGTTGGAATATATGAACTCTGTATTTTTTACGATGAAATGTAGTTCTAAAACTGAAGATGTGTACACTTAGCGCATCTTTAGTGCATCTAACCAATAAATAATGTGTCAGCAAAAAATGAATTACTAACAGGAAGTTTTTCAGTTGCCAAGCATTGCTCTTGGACAGCTGCCCTTTGACTCATTGGATTTTCAAGTATTGAATTTATACTAGATATAGGGGCATACACTACGAGTTATGTTGTAAGTAAGTACCTATCTACTTTAACTACAGCATATATAATTTGATATTCTGTGTATCTCCGCGAGAATGTAAACTACATAATACTATCTAGATGCATTAGGTGTATTCTATCTACTCTACATAGCCATAGTATGTATACCACAAGTCAATCGACTTACTTTAAACATTAAATGTTTACAGCAATGAACTGGCACTGGCATGATACCAAGTAATTCCTGGATAGGATGTTATGCAATTTAATTTTTGAAGCCAGTCTTTACTATTAGCTACACACATTTGTATACTTACTATACTATCGTATAACCACACACTAAACTACACACTCAACCGCAACATAAGATCCTACTTAGAATAAAGTATAGTTTAATTCTCAATGTATTGACTTATTTAGTGCACTAATTTCAACTAGCTTGTCTCAGTCCTTATAAATTCATGTTAGAAAACTTTCGCCGTTGATGTTTTTGAAAATGCTTTTCAGTTACCAGAAAAGTGCACTAAAACAAAAAAGCTGAAAGAAAGAGAAACATGATAGAAAACAACAAGTGTTATTACAACAAGCGGAATTCTACAAAGCTGAGCATTTGAAAAGCACCTATTGGCACATATCTCAATTCTCATATTTTAATTTCTCAAATACATGTGATGCTATCAAAATTAATTTACGGCTGTACTGTACTCTAGCAAACAACGCTTTCTACATACATTAAAATGTGCAAAAACAATGAACATACTTTCTAAACACATCTTTCAGGGTTGTCATTAACACATTAGGCCTGCTTTCAGCTTTCTTTGTTGTTGTTATTACCTGCTTCTGCTTGAAATTTCAAGAATTTCCCTTGGAAGTTGGGGTCTTATGGTATCTGAATAAATACAATATTCCCCTTGGCTCATATGAGTTTAAAAAAACGAAAATAACCAGATCAATAGTAAAAAACTATATGAAAATGTAGGGCAACCCGTTCTTACTTCGGCCTACAGTAGAATTGCATAACTAAAGAGAAAGAGAAGAATTCAATAGGTACACACACCGTAAGTATGGTCCATTCCATAGGAGTTCAATCCAAAATCCAAATCGAACACTCCAAAAATTCTTATACTTACTGAGTCCGGCCTAATAATAATTTACTACCAACATCCCTTCATCCTTTCTACATTAGTTAAGTATTTCTTATTGGAAATTGCACATAGATTAGCCTTTGAGCTCCTACTGCCTCCTACATACATTGCTTGACCACTTTCACCAATGCCAACCAAATGACATTGAACTTTTATTGGATGTTAGCACATCAGCTAACACCAACATGCATAACCCATCAAAAATGATGTCTAATTAAACTTGAACTTACTCGCAAACAAAGGAGAAACTCCAACTACGTACTATTTGTACAAACAAGTTTATACCATATAAACGAAGGATGCCATACTAAATGGAATCAAACTATCAACTATCCCTTCCCTATCCGAGAAACCTTACCATAACCTTAGCAAATACTTTATCAGACTGAGACTGAACGAACACTAATCGAAAATGCCTGAATTCGGATTTTTTCACAACAAACAAAAACAGACTGAGCATTTTTCTTGCCTAAATGGATCCATGTATTAGTATGTAAACAAAACATTCTACAAAACGTGTATAACAACGTTATTGCTAGTTGGGACATTTTAATTAATTATCTCATTATTTGTTATAAAGCTGAACAATAACAACATATCCCGGATATTAGTAGTTAGAGTTAGGCTCCTAGGTTCCTACAAAAACCTTTAGGAAAAGACTCCAGTCTCCATTGAGCTATCACAACAGCATAATATTTATTAGTTTTCCAGTATTCATACAATTAGCTGTAGTTAATTGGATTAGCAATATCAATGTTTGTTCTACATACCAAATTCATTTGTATGTGTATATAGTAGTTTAGGTATGTCTTGTCTCAGTCTCATCTAGGAATCAGTATCTTTAGTTTTTATCTAACAAGCAAAGCTTGCATTGTATTGAACCCTACATACAACATGCATTTGCCATAAATCCGCAAAGCAATAAAATCCTACCACAATAGTTACATAGACGGTGTATATGCAAGCACAATTGGATTGGAAACAGAGTCGCTCGTCTCGCATGTCAAATACCCATCATTAATGTTGGCACTCAACCAAAATGCAGATCTATCATCAGTAAGTTAAGTAAAGGTATCCAATCCCAATCAGTTAAATAAAGTAATAGTAAATAGTAGTAGTAAAGATAAAGCACACTACTCTTACCCGCTACATAACAGATTACGAACAATATACAGGCAGACGCCTTATAACGATACATACACACCGTAAAATTCGGTTTCGTTCCCCATGAAGACTATTTGTATTTTGTTTTCGACATATTGTCAAAAGGAACCTCAGAAGTGTTCTTCTGATATATTAAATCTACACTTAAAGCCCGGAGAAATTGTTTCTCTAGTTTTCAAATCTACAAGTATAATGGAAGTATTATGCACTACTTCTGATTGTTCTTGTCTTATTCCTATTACTATAACGTGTACAACCAATTTTATTATGCTTGGCCATGCAAGAGAAAAATCGTTTATAAAAATCAAGCCTGTAAAGTAAAGTAAAGCAATTACAACTCAAGATTTGGCACAATTATTGGGGATATGCATTTTTTGTTCTCACATATTTGTATAGTTATTTTCATTTTATGAAATATTTATGAACTACCATAGGATAGAAACTACTATCGTAAATTTATGTATTGCGAATTTCGATATTTCTCTCCAAAAAGTGGCAACTTCCTCAGAAGAACGATATTGAATTTTACGGTACATCCAAACTGAACATAACTGCAAGGCAAGACACTGAAGAAACACGACATACAACATCCATAACCCTATCGCTCCATAGATATTAGACACGATACCCAACGAGTCTACTCATTAGTTCATTGAACAATAATAAAACTCTTAAACTGAATAAGTATTGAAACTTTGGAGCGGATGTGGATACTGGATACTCGATATTACTACAATATTGCATAATCTATACAATTTCAGCGGCCGAAAGAGTTGCAACGCAGGATTATGGATACAAAAGTCGCAAGTCCAACTACCTTACTACTGTCTTGTCGCCCAGTTCATTCATCTGTCGTAAAAGTGCATACAGGAAGTGGGACACTGTACTCTACTAACTCTACTGTTTTTACGATTTACGAGTTACGACTAATTGTAATTGTGTTGAGAGTTTGAGTGTAAGTATTACTGTAGTCTAGTGTTACAAAAATAAAAATGCTCTAGGTATACACACTCTACTTACAGAAGTTTTGTCCTGTCCTGATCTATTTATAAAACTGCGTTAACATTTCTAGACATTCTTAAATTCTCATAATATAAAAATTTTAACTATTCTCTTAAAACAAAGTGTGCTAATAAAAGCTAAGGACTTAACTAAGCAAGTATTTAAGTAATTTTAGCTTATTATTAGCTAGGGAAACTATTTACCAAAATACTTTCATACCCAACACAAGGTTCCTTGAGATATTATTTGCCTAGTAACTCTTCTTGCCTCTGACAGGTACATTGTTGTAGTTCGATCCCTTTACTTAAAGCCTTAACCAAATTTATACATGGAAAACGATCTCTGGAAAGCCCTATATACACAATACAAAGATAAATACCTATTACACATGCAAAGATGTACATTACTCACATAAATAAATGTCTACACACCACACAATATGCAGTTAGTTAGTATAACAAGCTTGTATTCCAAAAACACATTCTGTATAGCTTAATTGCACCGAAACTAAACGCATGTAACGATGTGTCATGCTAAAATAGTAATACCTGGCCTGGCCTGGCCTGGCCTGGCCTGGCCTGGTAGTAATCTGCTAATGTAAAGACGCATCCTATCATAAATGTATCAGATCTCTATGTTTCTTTGCTTCATTTCAAAGAAATACATATAAGTTTAAGTTAGTTAACTCAACTAACCTTCAATGAGCATATAGTATGTATGTAGAGTGGTAAAACAGATAGATCGAGCTCCAAGCTCGTTTAGCTTAACTTAGAAAAAGAAACGAACGCGAAGCAAGCAAAACAGAGCTAGAGTGCAGTGGCTTGGCTTGGCAAAAGGCATGGGAAGGCATGGAAGGCAGTAAAAAGTTGAAGTCAGAATCAGAAGCAGAGTAGAATTAGAAAAAGCATGCAGCATTGCATTTGGGTTTAGAACATGACTGGAGTAGGTTTTGTAAATGTAGCAGGCCAGGCCAGGGAGAAGATACGATACGATACAGTCATACAATTCGCCGAGGGATTTCTGACAGTACAAAAGCAGATCGAGGGAAAAGACCTAAAGGACAGTTTGGCTCTGACCACCTCACAAGACACATCTGCAGCCTCTATTTGGGAACAGAGCAAAAAGCATTTATTCGTTTATTCCTTTCTTTTACTCGCTAGCTCGTTCCTTTTTACATCTTTTACCTTACCTATCTCAAGTTAGGTAACATATTAACTACAAAAATACATTACACGAAAACTTGTGTTCGTTTCGTTGCATTTGGATCAACATTCAGCCCAGTTGCCAGTAAGTAAAATATTTATTTCTATACATATATAAATAAAGCTACAGTTATTACATAACAATACACCACTTTATACAATAATACAATCACAGTAGAAGAAGAATAGAATAAAAGACCGTTATGTTATGTTAGAAAAGCTGATTGTCAAACCAGTACTGTACTGTACAGCAAAGCAACTTAAATACTTAAAAGCTAACACTTACTTACTTTACAATTCTATTTCTAATTCTATAGAGAAATCTGCAGAGTGAATTGATTCTACATTCTAAGCAAATAAAAAGCGGAAGACTCAACGACGAAATCTCTCTAGTCAACTTAGAATTTTAGGATTTAGGAAGCCGAGGCGAGAAGACTGTATTCGCACAAGAAACTGAAACACAACAAGTTATTCACTTCAGAACATCAACCTACAATACATCCTACATACTACATATTAACAAGATCTACATCCATCCTACATTAAAGCAAAACTTCAAAACATCTCAAACAGAGTTACCTGAATCAAAAGACTGACTGCATTGCATTTAGAAATTATACATTAACATACAAAATGAAGGACCAGACGACAGCAACCCCTACTATTATTACAAGTAGCAGCAGCAGCAGCGGTTTAAACAAGCTGGCATCCTACGGAGTCTCCGATTGGTTTGATGCAGATAGCTACCGGATATTCACACAAACTGTACGAAGCGGTGATATCCTCGAATCAAGAAATAATCGCTGTTCCCACTGGGGAATCGCTGTCAGACTTAAGCAGTCGCCAAACACTAAGTCCAAATCAAAGCCTGGTGAGTACCCCTACTTTATTTAATAAACTACGTGCTATTATTCGGCTTTTTTGCTCTGCCAATATTAATCCACCTAATATACATGAATTGATTGCCAAAGCAAAAAAGTAAAGCAAAAACTGGGACATCATGGAATCAATCATGATATGATAATAATAATAGTCATGGAGTTATAGCATCTCATTATTAAAATGGTTTTGGCATGGTATTTATAATACCTATCTAAATATAATACAATCAATCCAATTCCCAATCAATTTACTATCTACAATCTAGACCTCAGATACCTACTAGTCTTATTAGACTCCTTTTTTCTCACATGCTATCATTTTGCAATACAAAACAAAAAATTCATCATTTCGCTATAGTCATCCTTTCTGACAGCAAATTATGCTTCTTTTCTAGTTCTAGTTCCATCAGATTAAATAAACTCAGAATTGTAATGCAATTGCAGGTTTAGTTTAGTTTAGGTTTCCGTATTATAATATATCTGTCAGTCAGTAATGTAATGGTACTTCTTTGCAATTTGCAATCTAAATTCTATCACAATTTTCAAATGCAGTGTACTGTCACTGTCTATAGAAGAGTTCAGTCTGGCATAGCCTGCGTGCCTTGCCGCCATTAAAGCTAAGTGTGTAATGTGTAACTACATTGACTACATATAAAATGGATTCATCCATCCGGACTTAAATTCTTTTCTTGGCAATCAATGCCATTTGACTTTGACTCGACTAATCCTAAGACTTCTATTACGGATATCGAATGTAATGAAATCAAAGGCAATAGAAGCTGTCTCAGCACTCAGCATATATAAGTATGTCACAAACAAAACGGCGGATTGGATTGATGTGCTAATTGTAAACTGTAAGTCAGGCTAAGCATTAAGCATGCCATGCTATGCCACGATGCTGACCCTGACGCGAACACACGTTTTACTAAGTCTTATAGACTTTATAGCTTTAGCTAGCATGAAATTGAAACCTCACCAATATTTAGAGTTAGACTTAGACCTTTAGACTATAACGTAAGCAAGAAAAGACAGTCACCAGACATAAAACGAGGAGTAGAAAGAAAGACATTGACAGTTCAGGCCAGGACGAATTAAATTCTCACATCATCCACTTCCTTTAAATTAACTCACAGAACAGACATGGAAAAGCAATCATTATTACTAAGTATACCTACATTCATATTTAAACAATTTCTGGGCTAGACGACCTTCCGCCATGTCGTATGCTACTTATATGTTAACATACGTATTTCATTTCATATCTAATCAAAAACAAATTCTATGAACTCTAATTACTTTTGAGCGAGTTAAGGTTGAGGTTGGTTCTCCCAATCAGTCGCAAAGTACAAAGCTATTTAACTCCTACTGGAAAATAGACTGAACAATCACTAATAAAATTATCAAGTCGTAAACCCATTTAATGCTCACATTGAGCAGAATTTAAGTAGACACTTGTCTGTCATTTCTTAATGTTGTGATCTTCTTGCATGCTGCATGAATGAATATTATACATAAATATGTACATACATATTTCTATAGGAGATATAAAAGACGATGCTGCAAATGGCAAAGCATAGCCATCAAGTTTGTTGACAGCGTTGCAACGCTATAGAACATTAGAAAAAGGTTTGCGTTGGCATTGTCCTTAATTTCTCGTGTCGTCACAAAATACTACATACGCTGGCATGGCATGGCCTGGCCTGTCCTGGCGTTTGCTTTTATGAAAAATACGTAGGAGAGCCAGGCCAGTGTAAGCGTCACTACAGCAGATAGTATAACTTGTTTCGCTTCCTCGAATTTCAGCGTGACGTATACGAAGAAACCAAAGTACGAAGTGCAGATTGATAGTACAGAATATACACAATTTTTGCCTACTTCTAACTTCTACTTGCTTCCATAAATATTGTAGAATATTATCCACAAGGGAAATAAGTACAATTTACTTCTGTTTACACATTTTCTGGAACTACTGAACTACATGCTAAACAGATGCATAATATATTTAGCATAGTTCTTCGTATCCTTAGACAGTATATAGGGAAATCGGTTTAGTCATCGTCATCCAGTTCCTTTTCATGTCGTCCATGATATAAAGTCTGACTTCTGACTCACTGAACTTTATTTAACGGAAATACATAAAAGCAAATTATCTCCAAGAAAATATATTGCATTAGTCTGGGGAAGTACCATTGTCTGTCACTAAAACTGAAGTGCCATTTACCATACAATACAAACAAAGGCTAGCTTAAACATATAGTACCGTTACTTCACTTACACAACACAAATAATTACCTGCCTTTCCCAACTAAACTACATAATCTCTATGTAAATTAAATCCCATATCAAAATTCCTGGCATTTTGGTCTCTTTTCAAATTACACAAATCTTAATGCCTATATTATACTTAATTGCTTAATTGGTAAAAGAGATAGTAATCTCTTTTACCTGTCTATATGTCTCAAGTCTAGGTTCTAGGTCTACTAAATAACTGCATCGTTAAAATAAATTTGTATTCAAAACATGACTTAGCATTACCATAAATACAATAAGGTAGCACCCAAGATTTGCACATTCATCATAATCATATAAATACAGACATAATTTAATATCACCTATAAAAGACCATAAATAATAATTAGTATTAGTAAAAAACTCTAGATTTTTAAAAATACAAGGACAACGACGACTCAGACTAGACTAGGCAAAAAGTGTAGTGCATCCGACTTTGCTTTAATTAGTCTATTACCATAGCCCAAAAAGCGAGGTTTGGCCAGGGAGGGTACCGCCCGGCGGGGGGGGGGGTGGGTTTGGGGGGGGGCCGGTTTGCGCGACAGCGCAAAAATTTTTTTTGGGGTCACGTGACTCAAAACGCCAGCAAATAGCTTTTTTGGCTACAAATAATCATTTATTTATTGGGTGTAATCTTATATGTATAATTTGTCTACTTTACATGCAGTAGCACTATGGCTCTTCCGGCTCGTTCCATTTCCTACTTCGTAGGTAATTTTTTCATGTCACGAGGTCTAGAAGGCCTAAAATCAATTGCCAATTACTACACTTAAAGCCTTTTTGTTTTCCATTATTTCCATATGTCGACTATTTTATTTTATTTCTCTGTATTTATAGTGAAAAAATTAAAAATTTCCCAAATTTCCCAAGTTTCTGGCCCTTCGGGCCAGAAACTGGAAAATAGGGTATCGCCCTAGCCCTTCGGGCTAGGGGGGGTACCGCCATACGTACACATATGGTCTTTTTGGGCTATGTCTATTACCAACATTTATCATTATTGCATTAGTATTTAGAAGGTCAAATGTCAAACATTGTTATACCTATTTTGCAAACCTGCAAAGATAATTTTACAAACCAAGAATAGGATACGATACATCTGAAAATATAGTGCAAGGCACCAGTTATTCTAACAATAATAGCAAATATTAACACAGAAATTATTCACTACAGAGCTAAGAACTAACTACATCGTACACACTACCAAGAAGCTCTTTAGCATACACTGAAGTGAATAACATAAACAAACATAGACAGAAAGAAGTTACAAGGTAAACCTAAATATTGTAGCTTTCCTTATGTATCTATGTTTACCTCCAAGAATCTATACTGTATTACTGTATATATGTAATGCAAATGTTGATGACACCTAACACCAGAATATACCGTTTTCTTAAATTAATGTATCCTACATCTGCATTTTCACAGATATGCTTCAGCTTAGGTTTGTTCTACTTTATATTATATATAGCCTTTACATTACACCTACATGACATATAATATTACCTGCACCCAGCACTACAACTACAGATACTAAGCTAAACTACCTAACAAATCTCTTTCCTTATCTAAATATGAAAGATGAAGGCGCAGAACAAAACAGACTGCACTGCACTGCTATATATTATTTACTTTCGCGAAAATGTATTTTAAATCAACTCACTCTTTAAATCCTTATTTCTTACTGTAGTATATATGTATGTAAGTAAGAGCGAACTACTTTGTTTGTGTTCCAAATAATAACTTCTCTCTATATATATCTCTAGCATAGTAAAAGACAACTTACGACTAACTACGTACTTGTGCAAGAGCAAGACAACTTCCAAAGTCAAACTTCTAGGATTCTAAGAACTTCAATCTTTCCATTATGAAACTGTGCATATATATTAAATTACAACTTTCTTAGAAAAGAAGCCGCTGCAGTTGAAACTTCTGTTTGAGACTATGTCATGTCCCCCACCCAAAGGCTACCAAAGCTAATTTCTTTTGGCAGAAAGGTATGCATTGTGTAAGTACAGGTAGAATTACTACGAATGACGTAAACTGAAAAACAATCTTTCATCCAAATTTATCATTTTATTCTGAACATTTTCTACGTATCCATTTCTATAGTAAATATCCATGTACCTACTTATCTACCAGAATCCTAACCAAACCAAACCGAACCACATCCTACGTAATATTTACCTTACCTTGTTTCCATTCCACATCCACTTATCGTTAAACAACAGTTTACAACGCTTCGCCTTTTCCTCCACAAAAGCATCCACTATGGCTTTCTATTATTTCTATAGATTGATATTTCTGTATCCCCCGTCGACTAGACGGGATAGATTCCTAAAAACCTAACTCAATAGATTTTCTAGAAAATGTAACATAATACATAATAATAATGATACTATTCACTCACATTATCAGTGCATAGGTATCCCTTATGTGATATTCTAAAGCGGTCTAAAAAATAGTAGACTAGACAGACTAGACACCAAGACACCCACACCCAACTTCAACCTTGAGATCCTCGACAGGTATTATGAAATATTATGAAATACGTCTTTACGTAATAAAGTGTAATAAACATACATTTTACCTGCAAGACAGACACTTAAAAATACAAGAAATAAAAACTTGCTGTTGCCCTTGCTGTTGCTTGTGCTTATTTGCCTTGCCTCTTGAGAATCATAACAAAGTCTAGATGTAAAGTGCAATCAATAACATGCATAGCATTGACAAAATGTCACATTTGTAATGTCTGAAAAGATTGGATTTCATTTATATGTATTTTTATTGCAGCCAAACCAACTCCTGACGAAATTATGGTTTACCATTTAATCCACTCTTCCAAAAATCGGGGTCAAGTAGGTCAGTTTACTTTGGAGGAATTCTGGCACCCTGACTGCCGTGTCCGTATTAACAATACAACCAACGGCTCCTGCCTCTACGGCACAACCCGCACCATCCCAAAGGCTGATGTTCTCCACAACGCTTTCACCGTAAGTAATCATCATCCCCTTTTGCAACTCTAAACTGAAATACTCGTACATGCTATATGCAGACATTTTGTTTGTTTCTATATCCTACATTGATGCAATTCTGTAGATAGTGAAGTAGTAGTAAGTAGAGTGTTCTGTAGTGAATGTTCCTATTCCTATTCTATTTAGAATCCACTATTCCACTATGCACATATAACGAGACAAGACATTCTACTTTTTACAACCGTTGTTCACAGTAGTGCCAAAGTATCTATCTAGTACATTCGAGGCTCTTTAAACTTCTATGATTGCGTTACATTTATGCATTGTCCATATCAGTCAGGTACACAGCATAAGTACAATCATAAATACAATACAAACATGTACTTACACACTGCATTGCATTGCAATTGCAATATCATTAAGGTTATTACTTAAATGGAGAGGAGACGGAGGCCTATCTTTGTTATGATTACAGATATACATGAGCCATTGGACGTAGCATGGATATTTGGGTACAAGAATCTTACTCAACAGTAGTATAGTGAACCCTTTGACACTTTTTTCAATGCAGGACGCTCACTCCGCGCCATTGCTAATGCAAATGTTGTAGCTTAGCACGTCTGTTACTTGCAAAACTATGCCTAGCATTTACATTGCATTATTTATTGTTGGTTCCTTCAATTCGAAAGTTTACGATTCTAAGAGTTCAGCTCAGGTAACGAAACCTGAGCAAGGCATGGCCCATCTACCGAGAATGTATATACCTAGGCAATAGTATATGCACTACCAATGCAATTGCGATACTAAGAATAAGAACAAGATATCTAGAGGCAATTGAGGCAAGTTACATAGTACAATACACAACATCTTTTCAGAGAATACAATTAGAAATTCAATACAAGAGAACGCTGATAAGTAGACAGAGACCTCCTAGATAACGATTTTTGTGTTATGTAATGCCATGTCAAAGCAGAGTTCAGTATGCTTAATGCAGCGACAATATCATACCACAAAAGTTGTAGGCAGCTAACAACTAACAACCATTACAAATATAACATTTAGGCAGTCGAGTCGTACTGTTATAGTACTTAGTCTTATGTATATATTTTTCACTATAATTTACTAAGCGGGCAGGACAGAAGTACTCTTCTTATATTACCTACTCAACTCCAACTCTCCCCTAGTATGTATACGCAATTCATAGTTTAAAAAACTTTTACTATAAAAGGTATACCTATATAGAATGGTTTTATTTCATAAGCAAGCATTCTGTGAATAGTGAGTTGTATGAGTCTTA
>JAQFYC010003314.1:0-21209 GCA_034694165.1 Tomocerus mixtus | reverse complement strand
GGGTGGTCCGATTTGGACCATTTGCAATCCCCTGAGAGCTATTATATCATTGAACATTTATGCCAAGTTTGGTTAAAATCCGTCCAATACTTTGGGCGTTATTTTGTATACGGACAGACGGACGCACGGACAGACGGACGGACTGACTGTACGAAAGCATATCCAGCTTCGCTGGTAATAAATAGTATGCAATACTATTGCTATAATATTCATTGTTGCATTGCATGAGAACTAATATCACATTTATTATATGAGATATGGCTGGGAGATTGTATTACGGCAATAATTCAGTGTAAATTATGCAATTCCAGAAGAACGCTGAATAGCAATTAAACTCGAGTCAACAAAAATTACAGACCGTACAGCAATCTACCCTTCTGTTCTTGCAATACGTATAAATAATACACTATTCGTGAACTTGTAAAAGTATATTTTTTTCTCTGATAAAGGATGTACTTATTTACCTAACATTGATAATGTATCGCCAGATACATTATCATTTCATCATTGCTGTCTGTCAGTCAGCCCACGCTCCAACTTTCAAACGCCTCAACATTTTTCAATTTTATTTTCATAATTCGAAAGAGGAGGTCAAAAGTAACCTTGTCAGTGTTTTTGAGCTAAATCGACCACACCTCCATGAAGATTAGCCTCGCCCACTTATTTTTAAGTAGTAACATTGGCAAGTGAGGTATCGTTGGATAGTTGGAAAGCGGTTGACATAAGGAATCCAAATATGAATCTCAAAGTGCCCCATTTTGTGGAAAATTAGTAATAAATATCTCTAATATTCCATTTAAACTATTTTCATCAGCAAAACCGGTAGTTTAGTAAGAGAGATAATTATTTGATTACGGCGACGCATAGACATTCGTTTGCACGGTTTATTTATATCGTAAACCTTGTACAGAGTTCAAAAAGATGGGTACATTACATACTAAATCCACTGTAAATATAGACAACATGAGCATACATACACACTTTAACGCTTATCTACCGATATATCTAAACTATATAGGTAACAAGTATTGATGTCACTTTATTGTACATAATATACATTAGTATACATACCTACAAACTGTGTAAATCTATGAAATGTGAGAACTTCCTTATGGAGATAAGAGTTGTTGGCGATTGTAAATATTTTATTCTGTTAAGCGTGAAGCAAATATGACGCAATATCGCAATGGAAAACCAATGTTTCTGAATTGGCTGCAGGTCAAATTTATCTTTATCTTTTCTATTAAGCGACATCGCCATTGTCAAGTATATGTGCTCAATTTAAGTCATACAGAGACAGAGATATCAATATCTGTTTAACCTAGGTATCTATTTCGGTAAATTCTTTTCAGTTTGATTGGAGAATCTCCTTACAGTACTTAATGTATTTGCATAATGCAAAGCTTAATTATACATAGTAAAAATACAAAACTTTGACTGCGTAATAATCATTTGTTTATTAAAATGACATTGAAGGATATTGAACACAGATTCTGTAAATGATGTATTTGTCAAATTTTGTAGTTTATGGTTTCGCAAACATATCATCAACTTATCCAAACTATAATTATGATAAGTAGGCACAAATTCAGCTTAAATCTCCATATATATTTTTTTGTGTTGGTAAGTCATATGGAAATCGGTGTAAGTATTATAGGTATTGTAAACCTACTTAGAGACATTTTAGATTGAGACAGTGAGACTACTTGGAATCAATGGGAAAGTCGTTTGGAATGTTTAAGTTCCTCAAATAAAAACAGTACGTGGGCTCTAAAGTTGTAACAACATTGCAAATGAGTAGAATATTTGAGTTGAGACTGAGACCGTTCCTTCATTGTGCCATTGCATTGGCCTCACACAGCTCAAATTCAGCTTACCCTTTAGGGCTGCCTTCGGGCTTCGCTTTAGTTTGAAACAAAAGTCTACATTGTCTTACAATTTAATTTACCACATTCTCTTAAGATTTGCTTCAAGTAAACTTGCTATACATAAGTGAAGGCAATACTGCAAAGTCTTATTATTTATATGTTTTACACACATGCATTTTAATGTGGGTAAATACAATATACGTTATTCAAAAGAACGACGACCTTGATTGCTATAAGAAAATTGCCAGTCTGACGCGTAGGATGACCTAAAGGACTCAGTCCTGCACATTGGCATTTTTATTATTTAATATTGAAACCTGCAATTGCAACCTGCAACTGTCAGAAGACAGTAATTTTATAAGATGTTTGTCTGAAGCTACGCAAAGCTGCTAAGGTAGCATTAAAGCTATGAGAAATTCAATTTTCGGAAAATTATACTCCACCGTTAAATACAAATTGTAGAAATGAGTGAATATAAAATATAAAATATGCGCGAAATGTATATTTTTGATCTTTATGCAATAAAATCATTCAATTGAAAACTTTAGGTGGGTATAATTATGATCTAAACATAATTTTAATATTAAAACGCCTTAAATTGTTTGTAAACACTTAAGAGTATTTTAAAAGAAAGTAGCGCAGCGTAATGAAAAGTGTTCGGCTACCTTTTTAGAAGAGTTAAGCCAGCTAAGCTATCCTTTGTCTTTACTTTAAAAAAGTCTAATGGTATGACATGCAATTTTATGGTAAATACTTCTTGCACTTGTTTGTGTCCATAAGCCCCGTGGAAAATGTCCTATTTAACAATTTATGAATTCAGGGTGTACGCGTAACACGTAGAGCAAATGTGAGCATTATTTTGGGCTGATAGAATAAGAAAACTCAATGGGAAAGTAAAAAGTCACTTTAGTCGTATAGAGAAGTAGGAAAAAACGATTTGCACATACAAAGACTGCTCATACATATGTATATGACTACATTTAATATGTAGCCAAATGAAGCAGAGCTGAGTAAATAAATAATTGTTTAAACGACAAAATGTCTAGGTACACTAAATGGGATTGTCTTGTATCTTTTATACTACAACTGTTGGCCTTTTAGTTGATAACTTTGAGTGGAGTGGAGACCGACACATAGCATTTACTTATTATTGGGTCATTTATTTGGGCTAGGTGTGCTTTGCTAGTGTTTTTGTTTTAAGTATTTTATTCCTTTCCCTGCCACTATAATCTGCTTCTATTAAATATTATTTTCTTTATTGATACAATTTATATTACATCAACAATGATGTCATGCAAAATATTTTATGAGGCCATTTCGTCCTTTGAATATGCGTTTCCCCTTGACATATCTGTAATGTAGGCAGTAGTGTCTAATAACACACTGACTCGATGGCGATGTACTGAATACAAACTAACACTAACTAACGATAAGCGGAATCCTTTCGTTTAACATTTCTGTGTAACGTTTTCACAAATAATGCACGGAACGGTAATACGGAAATACAACAAAGTGGTATGGAGAATGGAGACTTTGGCTGGAGACCCAGCCTTTTTATTTTTCACTGTATGAAATGCAAGCAAAAGGCAAACAATTAATTTACAATATTAGATTGTTGTATTACGTATAGTGTATTGTATAACATCCGACACTATTATTTTTCTTAGTCTAACAACGTACAGCGTATCTAATTCCAAATATCTAAGTAAGTATGTACACAATGTATGTACACACATATATTTATCTGAAATTGTCTAGAGCCGTCTTTAATTTTAAATGACAACAATTTATTCTTTATTTACGTTGAACCCTGCAAAGTACTAAAATGTAAGCACATAAGGTACGCTAACACTATGATATTATAGGCTCGTACCTAATTGTGCTAATTGGTTGTGTACCTTCTAACTTACGTATCTGATTTAAACTCACTGTCATGAATATAAACTCACGAATTAAATTATTGTGCCTACGAGAATAGTAATCAAATTTTTTAGTGTGTTTCGGGTTTGAAGAAATTGAGAGCCTACAATTTTATCATAAGGACTTTACATTCATATTTTCATATATGTATTTCGCTTTATAAAAATAGTGCCTACATTTTGCAAAGGTATGACCCCTAATATGCAATATTCAATTTTAAAACATTGATATTGTCTTATAAGAATAAAATCCTTTTATAGTTGATAGTTAGAGTAAATTTGATTCCATTACAAGAGTGCTCTAAATATTAAACGAAAAGATGATTAATGAATTAGTCTTATTTACGGATCATGACGGTTTTAGTAGCTCAAATAATGACTATAGACCGCTTTTTGGCCGTACTACTGACAGATCGTTAATTCCTCTCACGCCCACATATAAATTTGGCTAGTTTGATTAAACGATGACCAAATTACTCACTACTTAAAGATGGGTAGCCTACAGTTATGAAATAATCTGATTGAACTAAATTATCACAATAAAATTACGAGATGGAAAAGAGTGAAAATTAAAAAGGACCTGTACGCTTTTGGCGCTTTTGGACGACTGGTGCAACCGGTCTATGATTTCATCCCTTGTCTGCGAATTGTAGAGTTTTAGTAGAGCAGGTCTTCCATTTTGTTGGTTAGTGCTCATTTTGTTCTATTTACTACTCCCCAAGGCTCAATCACGTCTCTATATCCGAAATAGGTTGTAGTCCTACTATAATATTTACGTAATTTAATGGGGAATGGGGACTCAAGCCAATAACTAGTCCAGGTCCAGACAACTTTCTTTGATTACTTTTACTTTGATTTGTTTCTACGCACAGAAAACCATCACTAACACAAATTCAATCCATTCTCACTGTAGAATTGAACTATACGTGCACACCATTGAGACTAAATATTATCGGGCGATAAATAGTAAATAAATAAAAAAAAAATTAAACTTTTATAAACACAGAATTAAGTAGATAATCTTTAAACAGTAATTGTGCATTAACTCTGCGTACGTACAAATACTAGACGTACTTTCTTTTACTTTACGCCAGAGAAATTCACCGACATAATAGTAAATGGACAATTACTACGTAAAAGGGATTTCCTTACTTAACACTTTGACACACGCACTGCAGAATCCAGCTCTATTGCAAATACGTGGAAATTAAAGACTAATAACCAGTAATGGCTCTACAATTGATTACTCATTTCTGTCATCCACAAGCTGCCCGTGATAAGAGTGAAAAACAGGCCAGGTCTCAAGTGTCGTTTGACTCTAACTAATAAGTCACACACAATTGGAATCTAACAAATTAAATGCAATCATAGTATAGGCCAAGAGAACTGCAAATGGACACAAAGTTAGTGTTAGTATCCAGGTTTTACTAATCTACAATATGTAGTCAACACAAGGAGAATATTCTCCGTGTGCTATTCAATACACTACGACTACAGACTACAGAGTACGATATTTCATTTTAATATTGTTAGCCAGTTGTATTTGTATTTGTGCTGATACATGGATACTCTACTATAAAGGAAGGTGAGAGACTCACTGGCTGTGCTGTGATTATAATAAATAATAAGGTGAGATGAAGCTAAATATGAAACAGGACGAACAAACTTGGTTTGCCTCGTAGTCGTTGTCACTAATTTCAATTGCTTTTGCTAACAACACAAAATACTTAACGTATCTACAGGCTCTCTGTATACTTACTCTTATTCATACTTATAACTTATAGGTACTCATTGAAATGCTATTATCACCTCCACTTCAGTTTACAATTCGCAAGCAAACGAAAAATTAGGCTATGCATCACATCACGTAACACGTACTTACACTATCTGAGGCTATCCTGCATCCTTTCGTCACAGGTAAAAGTGTTAGTTAATTTAATGATGGATGAATGGAGTATTGTGATGCCAAATGATTTATGTTAGTAAGTATTATTAGTAGGGACAATTTATTTACATACATATTAATGTAACCGAAAATTATCCGTTGCATCCCATAAAACAATTACAGTGTGATATCTGAACACAGCACTAACAAAACTAGCAACTGTTTTATTGCTTTGTTCCATTAGTCTATATTTTATAGCACAATGTATAACACAAACGCATGTAAATACATGTAATGCCATGTATAAATGCATAGTGTACATATGTAAGTGTATATATTTTTTAGCTACAGTCATTTTATTAGAAAAATATTGTATTATGTAATATATAGACGTAACTCTATGACAATGACAAAGCCAACTGTGCTTGACATGTCCGTATCGGTAAGCAGATAAGACTGATAATTAAATATGTATTAAATTATTATGTTATTTGTATGACGTATTATTATACCTTGTTTATTCGTTAAGAATGATTCAGTAATTTGACAACCTAACGGTAGCATATCGTGTACAAACTAGCTATTGCACCAATAATGCATTGTTCGTTATAATATGCATCCTATACAATAAACAAGATGTGCAAATTACAAAGATTGGGCAAGGTGTGCATTGTCTACACATTATTTACAAAATTTGAAGTTATTACAATCTTGATTGTTGCACCAGTAAATATAATCATTTGCATATCCCCAGGGTGTCAAAAATGACAAGTATAAATTTTGTGGTTGAAGCTCTGACTTAAATTGTCCAAATAAAGAGCTTCAGGAATTAATACGAATGTTTAAACTATTAAGCAACGGAAGAGTACGTTTTCTCAATCTGGTCTTTCTGTATGTTCACTGGAGTGCAGTTCAAAAGCGTCAAATCCAACCCATTCACATCACTAATATTGTAATACAAAGCGTGATTTGCTTCCGTCACTGTTTTACAACAAAACTTAATTTCTTTCTTTAATTACGCCTTCGCCTTCATGAGTGAATGAAAAAAGCTCATAGATGTTACATAGATAAAGCCTATGGATAATATTGATATGATCTCATTGTTATGCACTTGCAATGTTTCTTATATTTATATGGCAAATATTTCCTTCCCTAAATGATAGTCAGTTATAAGATAAACAATTTCTTAGGTACCGCTAAGTTTAACTTGTCTTGTTGAACCACTGCACTACAGTGCCAAATCATTGTGCATTTGAACATCATTCTTTATCTGTTACTGTCATAAATATCAAATGTAAAAAAATTAGTTATCTAATGTAGTTATGTAGCAAGGTAATATAATGAGCAATTTTATTTCATTGTTAAAAGTGGTGTCTATTAACCCTTACACGGTTTACTAACAATTATTGCCGTATTTAATTAACCTCAATTCTACCATCTGCAGACATATAAAATGTTCCCACAAAAAATAAAAGTTTGCAGATTTGGCGGACATTTGCCACTTTTGTATTACATCACACTTAAAAATTCTTGTCTCTTCCACTGTTCCACATATAATATTTTTATTACCTTGACGAAGTAAGTTAAGATAAGCTTTCCAAATAAAATTATATTATTTCCTAAGAATATGTATATTACGTACCTATCCAGCAGTATTGTATATGTATATCCCTAAATACAACTTCTATGCAGCAACATACTACTTTCTTTCTTACTATACCAAGATCACCGAAGGGCATTCTTACGTCTTAATTTTTAGTACTGCGCTCTCGTTAAACGGTAATAATAAGATAAGTTAACTGTAGCAATTATGTCTTAGGCACCGTAATAATTTTATAATATGGCATCTGGTTTTTAAAAGTAAAACAATTTTCAAACATCCAATTTAAACTGGGAATACGGCAAGGTATTTATAATTTGCAGATAAGATTTTCCACTTTTATGAAACATTACAGCCAAGTGTTAGCATCTGGCGCATGTAATGGTATACATGGTGTTGCCGGTACGCATTTACATTAACTACTTATGCTTAGTATGTATCATAACTTTGAAAATGGGTTACAATTGTACTGTAGTGGTATTTCTGAAAATTTAAGTTTTACCAATGTGTTTAACTTAAGTACCATGTAGATTTAACCTCGTTTTTCCTTTCTTCTGCCGAATTTGTATTTATCTACTCGATTACTGCTATCTATGGTTATGTTAAAATTAGTGGCCATGGGCATGGGTTGGTCCCGGATGAAAGACAACTTCTTTACTTGAAGACTTTGACTATTAACATAAGTGAAAGAGATATTTGTCCCATTCTTTTCGTCCACTTGTGTAAACAACCCCAAAAATAGCTTTTTGCAAAGGCAGGGAAGTCTAAATTAGCAAGTGCAAGTCTTTACATGAGCAATGACATATTCCATATCCATATATCATATAAGTTTTACTATTTTTAGCATTGGTGAAGACAGGACAAATGACAAAATATAATGTAACGTAGACAGTAGACATATATAGATCATTAGGATATGAGTTGTTAATAAAAGTTATAATGTGAATAAGAACATCTGTTAGAATATTAGTCGCGTCTTCTTGCAAAATAATATTCATTTCCAAACTTGTTACTACGTTACATAGTTTATTATATTGTATGTAATACATCTACATTGCTAGAGATAAATACAAATTATAAGAGAGCATTGCAGGTAAACAGCTGAACAAAAAAGGCATGTCGAAAGCTGAAGTGTGAAACGCAATATATTTGACGGTACTCCATAAATTGCACTCCTCTCGATTTACTTAGTAAGGTGTCCTTACGGTTATAACGTTGTAAGTGCATTCGCTGCTTAAATCAATAACATGCACATGATCTCAAGAAACCTTACTTGCACAACGATATTCTGGATTTATTTTGTTATACTATGCATATAGTAACGATTTGCATATATTTACAAGTTTGTAATTTATAATTTTTGCAGTTTTAGTACCAGTCATGTAGTACATATAAATAGAATTTGCAAGAAGTCTTCAGAAGTCAAATAATAATTTTTTCTCCCAAACTTAATTAGCTTCGCTTGGGTAGGATGAGAATTGGAGCTTAAACACGTGTACATAAAACCATTTACAGGACTGGTTGTAAAATAGAATATTCTTCCTCCCACGACGGTTGTATAAATATGTAAGATAGATATAAAATATATCCAAAAGCGTGATACCTATAGCAACGGCAGGAAACTGATTATATTTTAAACCTCCTAATATATCGCCAGTCAGCCTAGAAATAGTCAGAACTTCCCAGATAGTAGTCTTCTATTTAATCCAAGCAAATTTGATTAGAAAATTACCAGAAAATAGATGACAGACATGATTTGTCGACTCTTAATTCAGCGTAGGCAAAAGTTTTTAATTCCTTTCCAAGGGTAATTATGATCTGATGATCTGTACGTATAGTCTACGCCGAAAAGAAGGGAAATGGGAACGAAATAGTTTTGATGGGTAGCTATACTTTCTGTGTGTATATATATACTATATATAGAAATATGTAGAAATGTTGGATTAATAGCGAAACACAATGTGACAAGGATAAAACCGTTTTACGTTATGTTTTACGATAACTACAAACAGCATCTATAAATATGCTTGCTAATAAGCTATTACAATAGAAGGTGAGGAAATGAACGTAAAATATTTCAAGTTAAAAGTACTAGAATCTATACGAACTAACTGTGGCTAAAAGCACCTACTTCTTTTTGCTGCTAATATTATAACAAAACCCTAAAATCGTTGTAAATATATGTTTATACGTCTAATAGTTGATAGTAGGCAGCCTAATTCAATTATATTTGTATAAGCCACCTTTAAGCTAGCGTTTAAGCAAGAGTTTACAATAAGGCATGATACATGGATATATATTTCACGGAGTTTGCTCTTATGGAGTGTCAACATTGTTTCGGGGACTTTTCTAAGGGATTTTATAAATATCAACATAAGGTAGCATAGAAAAGCTGATGACGCCAAGAATCCAAACCTGAATCTCGCCCCCAAAGCTGGGGGCACTTTGAGATTTAAAAAAAAATCCACTACTGCTTGTTCTTTACATAATATTCTATATATATATTCTATATATTGTCAATATATCATTTAAACTATTTGTATCAACAAAAATGATATTTGGCGACAGTATTTAGCACAACCAATTTGTTATGGTACATGTTTGTAATCGTTTATTTAATATATTATAGTGTTGCATCTATACTTATATCATTTATTTGTAGGTGCACAGTTTGTACCTAAACCAATAATTACTATAAGACTATGTACTGTGAAGCAAAGAAGAAGTGTACGTAAATAATTCACAGCATTCAATAATAATTTATGAATGATATTCCTTTTTCTCCCCAAATGTCAACGGACTCATTAGTTATTTATAAAACACAAGTAACCACAAAAATCTTATTCGTGGAGCTATCCAATTGGGTTGCTAATTAAGCGTGTAGGAATCAGAAAACTATCTATCAAAATTATCAACATGGCCAGCAGATACCTTAAAGTGAACTTGGGGGTGTTTTCCTTGTCTTCTTATTTATAAAACCACAATCTAAGGCAAGAAACCTGTAAATTTTTACTGAAAGGAACAACAAGAGATAATTTATTCATGCATTTTATGATCCGCATATTATTCCCTTTGAACTACTACAGTATTACAAACAACCCTCCGAAACCTATATAGATACTGCATTTCTGATCTTCTGTAAGTTATAAGTTGTGTCTATAATAAAAATACATTTACCCTTCTAACTCTAACCACACTTATATGTAATGCCAATATTTGTAACTTGAAATCGTATACGTAGTCCTGTATTAACAATATTATTTGCTAATTTGAATAAGTTGTACGGTAATGGCCGAGTAAACTGCAAATACCCATATATCGAGAAAGAAAATGTAAATTATTTTACATAATATTTTAAGCGTTACATAAGTAGATGTACGTACAGTGAACAACACACACCACATGCACAAATATTGATTTGCCTGCAAATATTTAGAGATTTGGTCCCGCGATTTTGCACGTCTCCAACTTTTAGGATGCTTTGAATAGCAATTGAATTCAATGGGAAGATCGATTGACGGAAAAGGGGATTTAATTTGGTTTTATTATATGGCAGGATTGACTGCTGTGAAATGGAGATGCTAACATTAAATTTAAATTGACATGAGCACCCAATGAGCGCATACTACTTACATACTTCGGTATTTACTATTTACATTTAATATCTATACACATTGAGTTGACTATATAATTTTATATGTGTAACACTATTGGTAGATGATAATACATGTAGGTAGTAGTTAATAGCAGATATTAAACCGTGTTGTATTAATCAATATACATAGTTATATATTATTTAAGTGCTAGTTTTATTGGTTTACGTAAGTATCTTTCTTTTACATGCACAGATATTATATTTGACTCATATTGACAAAAGTATATGAAAAATGTAGAAAAAGGAAAAATGGGAATTTGAACGTGTATTTCTATCAATAGAATAACGTCACCATAAAATTATGCCAATGAACTAACTTAAAGCTGGCCTTCCTCACTTAGAACATTAAATTATAATCATTTGGTTATATGGGTACACAATGTGACAGACAACTTAAAATATGGTTTGGTTTAATTGCGTCTGCTAACTGGAAGAGTTTCCCAAATAGTGGGGAGTAGCAGATGAAAGGAATTCCTGACAGCTTCAAGCTGTAATCATAAGAAATTTGTGAACTTCTCTAAAGTTTATAGCCGTAGGTACTCGCATACTAATATTAAGATTGGTGGCTTTTAAGTGAACAGACAAACGAACCTTAACCAAAAATTAGCAGAACACAAGAGTCGAGAAATAATTAACTAAGACATGATAGTAAAGTAGAGTAGCGTTGTTGACTACGAGAAAAACTAGTGCACGATAGTGAAAGTTCCACGCTCCCCTTTTGAAAACATTTCTTCGTTCATTCATCCTAAATGGTAAAAGCTATCATAGTACTTATTTATAGACTTATTTCTACCGGAAACTATATAGTACATAAGTTATGGATATACAAATATTCCTTCTCGATGTCTATCATCAATATTATATCATTAAGACTGTTGGTATCGTATTTGTGCATAATAGATTCCACCTCATTGACCACAACCAGATAACCTTTCCAACGACTCCAACAGATCACAAAGGTATTCATAACATTTTTGCATTTTGACATTATAACCGCATAATAAATGCCCTATTATCTGTATATGTATTACCAGGTATACTTATTTAGGATTCATTAGTTTGTCTTATATAATTGTTTTCTGTAGGTATTCCTTTACTTTACTAGTTAAGTAAAAATAGCCCTTCTATTGGCTAGCCTTCTCATTCATTTACAGATTTGCTCCGGATACCTTACCGTTACCCTGCTAAAATTATTAAAATTTGAGAAACCAGTTTCGAATTGGAAATCGACTACCGCTTCAGAATTTTATTAACAACAAAAATATGATAGGTATACATAGATATAAACAGCGAACAAATATATACAGGAGAGTGGAAAGTGCTCAATACGATCCCAAGTATGCAAGCAGGCCTTTATTCACCAGATCAAAGATAAGAGGATCTATATGTATCTGTACTTTACAATATAGGACAGAGTAGGAGAGTAACCCCAATTCAGCAGTGGAGAAAGTAGTGCACTCTGCGAAGTAGACCAATTTTTTAAGTCTTGCATCTTTCTATTTTGGAATATGAAGGATTCCGTCTATAATAAGTTAAATTATTTTTGTACAAGTTTGCGAGGTAAATATGATAAGGCATATATGATTAATACTTTTACGTGGGTTAAAGTATTAATCATATATGCATCGCTTGACCTACGTAAAGGTAATTGTTAATCACAGGTGGGCATGCTAATTCTCATAAAAATATCTACTCTTCTTAGATGAACTTATTTGTTTTATTGAAATTAGTGTGAAACAATGAAATAAATAATACACATTGCTTTATATGGTGAAATATATAAACTCTTAAATGGGCGTTTAGGTATATACTTACTATTGACATTTTCCTATATACTTTACGCACAACTTGTGTATAATAGCATAGTATATGTTTCAAGTGAACTTCTTAATTCCCAGCTACAGTTAATTTGAAAGGTCAAGTCAAGCGGTGCAAACATTCATGAAGATTTAATTAGAGCCTTGATTAATTTTCTATTTGTTGCGCTCAAAGCAATTACAATAATGTTTTGGATGTTGTAATGTATCCTTTGGATATAGTATTAAACTAAACTATTAACAGGCTTAACAAAGGAGACTGTCATTCTATTTATGTAATTATTGGTGTTGCTTGAGCGCAAACAGTCTGACGTCTGTCCCTTCCAGTGTGTTAAACAATTAGTCAATAGCGGCAGTATAGAAAATCCATATCTACGTAAATCCCGACTTGTTTATCTCGCTTTTCGCATGTTATTCAGCCACTACAGAAGACGAGTGTTCTTTCTGTAGTGCGGTCGGAGTAATTAAAGAGTGCTATTCAACTCCATTGAGTTCCGCTGTAAAAATTCCTATTTCGTTCGATTGTAGATTTCTTGTGGCACTAGTGTACGAGTACAAAGCGGAGAACAGCATCGGCATTGATTGCCAGTCTAGTTTAACTCTCCCGTGGCACCTAACCAATAGTGTAGCCTACAAATACAAAATGAACCAAATCATGCTACAACATTATGTATTCAATAGAGTAGCCTGGCCTGGGACTGAGTGGGTATCGTCCGTCGGATCAAATCCCTAATCTACGTACGCCTATTTTAACCTAACTAGCTCACAATAGCTATAGACAACAAATTCAGAGAAGAACAGAGACAAATCAAACCAATATGCAATACAATAGGCATATTTACTAGGAAAAGTTTATACGTACTTATTAGAAAGAAACATGCAATGCCCAAATTTTCTGTTAAAGTACCTACAATGTAATTATAAGTATAGGGCACACCGTAAAACTTCAGTTGCTACGTCAGAATTAAATAAGCACCGAATTGCACCGTTCTATGAATAAATTCTGAAAAACTCGAAATCGCAAATAAAAAATACCTATTTTTAGATGGGGATGCTTCAAGATACAAAATTGGCTTTCATTTATGAGTAAAATTATGCTATTCATATATCTGTAGTACCTACCTATATATTATCTACAATATCTCAATAATTTAAATGTAAATATGATGCATACAGTATATGTATTTACCTAGTACCATTTGAGTACTTCAATTTAATAAGGGTAATTGTTATATACAAGACCCTGTCATGTGATACTGGTTTACGGTAGGTAAGTAATAGGAATCCTAGTTACGGTTAGTTGGATGAGTGTGGTAAGCTTTATCCGTCTTAGATTTTTTCTTCTAATACGCTGTAGGCAATGTAGAAAAGGAAACTAATACTATGTCCAAACGATAAGGTAAGCTAAGTACCTAAGTAAGTATGGAATGTAATGGGGCAAGTATACAGTAGTAATGTAATGTAGTAGTAAGGCAGTCGAAGTCAATTCATATATAAGTAATTCAACAGGAGCTTGACTGAAAAGTGGATGGGATGGCAATTACATTCTTCCCGTAGTGTAGTATTTAAGTGAGACGAAGCTAGCTGGGATGAGGACTCCTAAGGGACACATTTTCTAACTACATACAACTGCTTACAGATAGCCATAGAATATCCATTAGTTTGAATACAGTTCCTTTAGAAGTTTTGCTATAATGTAGTAATGTATATTTATCAGAAGAGAAAGCAGAAGTAAATACTTAAATACCTAAACTATACATATATGGAGGATCTCCTACCCTTTCTATGTCTAAAGATGAATGTACCAGTACCAATGTCACCCCACTGCATTACAATACGATGAGGTAAACACAATAAATTGTAAATACTCACAATGATACAATTATTCTATTCAAGTGACCGTATAACTAAATTTTATGCAATTTTATGCTTTCTCTTTATAAATAATATGTATAATATATAATATCTGTATGCTTACTATGTAGATGAAAGATATACTTAAATACAATAGGTACTTATACTTTATTCCACATATGTGCATACGATATTCATCCCGTGGCAATTAGCTAGCTCTCTCATCTTTAGTTCTTTACTGTTAGTTTCCACTCCTCTAGTACTTACTTATCTAGCTCTTTGCTACTGTTAATTGTAAACTGAAATTCCCATTTCTAAAAGCAGGGAAAGGATTTCACTTTCTGTCGTGCCACTTTCACATTATCTAATGTACTCTACTTTATCATCACACGGAATAGTTAATGCTGTAACAAGCGAGACAAATTAAATTACATTTCATACAAACTATCTCACTTTCTTCTCATCCGCAATCTTTAGCTAGGCATTTACAATTATGACTTAAAAACTCGGTAATTACACTAACTTCCATGTTACTACTGATACTCACTCACACATATACATTTACTTACATATGTCTTCCTCTCTACCAACTACCAACTTCATCTGCATAAGTAACACGTGAATACTCCACTTCTTTCGAATTGTTAACCATGTAGCATCTTTTATATATCACGTATGAGTATGAACTATAATCAAGTCACTACATTTGCGCACCCTGACTAAAAATAATAATATCATGGAGCATTTAGTTCTCATTGTCTAACTAAACTGTTTTGTCCGGCAGGTTTGCAGTCATATGACTATACTAAGGTAGATTATCTACTGTGTTGTAGGTACCCATTTAGCAAATGATTTAATGTACTTAACTTATAAGAAGAGAAAATGCATTAAAGTCCTTAAATGGCAAAATATGTGCACATTTGCATAGAAATTCATCGTTAATTATATAGAACACGGAAACCATTTTATAAGTATCTATCTAAATTAGTTTCTGATAAATTAAATATTCATTATTATGCAAGTGTGCGCCTATACTAAATATTTAATACACACTAAAGTTACTAGTATGAATGCATCTGCTAATTTACAACATCTTTAACGGTAGCAAGATGGTCGTCAATTAGCTAATAGCGTTTTCTCATCCAATGTGTTTCATTTTTAATAGCTCGAAATCTTTAATGCACTTTGGAATAGATAGAAAATTCATGAAATGTCTTACTTTATATCTTAATGAGATTGTTAACATAAGTGAAAGGAATTTTGGTATTTACTTATTCATAGGTTCTAATACTAACAATCCAAGGAAATTGTAAAATGACTATATATGTAAAAAGTCTATGCAACTGGGCCCACTTTATGTTTATCCGAGCAATGTTATGTATACCTATCAATTTATGATCTGTAATAAAAAGAATTCTAAAAATATATAAAAAAGTATTCCTTTCACATACATCCACATTTGTTACACATTTTCTATAACGTCGTTTCTTTATTGGGAATTTGATGGAAGCCACTTTTATCCTCTTATAAAGAAAGTTTAAAAAACTATCGCAAAATAAAATTCTAGAATGATATAGTATGAATAACACAGTGGACATCTCTAGCAGTAAATAGTGCTAAGATGCCCTAGATTCTACTATGAAGCGTAGGCGGACGTCTAGAAAAATGATGTCTTGTTTTGTAGGTTGAATATAAGATGTGAAGATGAGAACTTTAATTTAGGGAAAAATACAGTTCTGTGTTAGGTATTTAAGTGTTTAGTAATCACGTAGCTTACTAGAACCTATTAATTACACGATATTCACTCTTCTTAAGAAATGAGGTAGGTATAGCTACTACTACATAGTTATTAATACTTTCTATATGTTCGTCTCAATCAAATTATCCTTGAGAGGTTGGAGTTGCCGTTTTCTTGATAACACACTATTCTTTTAATTAAGGCTCCAAGTTGCTAATGTAATTAGGAAACGATTTTATTTTGCTTAAAGTATTAGTGAGATTTCTTATCTCACTTGGAAATCTATATAAACAAATGAATGCTGAAATTTTAATTGGAGGATATCCTCAACTAAAGTTTAACAAAGTGGATACACTGTACTAGTATTTCTTTCTACCAATGTAAAAGCACGCATTGTATTTTAGAATGGAAAGTTGCATATTATGATATCATCCAAGTTACTACTTCAAAGAGTCTACTGACATTTGGCATGAACTTTCGTCAACGTCATGTGAGTAAAACTTTAAATGTGTTTGTTGTTGGCTGGCTTCTCTTCACTCTTCCTGAATATAATGTAATGTGTTATTACTCTACGTGAATTTGTTTTCTCCGAACTAAAAAAGCAGAGAACAATAAGGTGAAAAATAATTTTCTTTTCGTAAATAAGTAAACAAATAAAAATGCACAGAGACGATAAGATTAACTTTTCTTGACTTTACTTACTACACAACTGAATTCAGAATTCAAAGAAGTTGTCGCGCCACACGTTTTGTTGAAATGAAAAGTAGAGTAGAATTTTTCATGAAGATTTTATTATTTCATGTAAATGTGGAATAACATTCTTTACTCTTACTTTCATTGACTCATTGGCTCACGTCTCCTGTGCTTTCTACTTTTCCAAAACTCTTTCTCGGTAGTCAAAGTAAAAAGATAATGGCTCAGCCACAAAAACCTCCCTGAGATAAGAATTACTTTTATTAGCGCAATACTCCTACATTGCTTCTACCTGTGTGGTAAACAAGTAAAGTCTGTCTGTCTGTACAGAGATATATTATGATATATGTGCTACATACAGATGTCAATATATTGTTTATATCCCTGTACATATGTATGTAGTTACTTATCCGGTATTACATAACTTGTACCTGGTTACACATATTAGCTGTGGATAGCCTACAATTTTAGTGTCATTCATGTTACTATACAGTCGCTGCATTGGTTCCAAAGTAGGTAACTTTTTTTTATTAACAAGACGTGCTTCTAGAGTCGGAACGTCGGAAGTCGAGACGTAACGGAACGGATTCTTTTAAAACTGAGACAGACAACGTAGTTTAACTCAAAAAATGGCGAGCTACATATTGCTACACGTTATAACTCATTCATAAGGCCTATATTATTTTTACACTTTTTTAGGATAGAGTCTATCTGTATTTATCCACACAGATTGAATTTAATTTTTTTCAGAAGACGTTTTTTTTTGAAGGAAAGTTATTTGGTTTTGTAGTTACCTAAACATTTTAATAAATCTGCCATATAACCAATAGATAGAAATAATTCGTGAATTTTTGAGATTCTCTGATAATTTTAAATTTTTTATTTTTTACAGAAAGTATTTTTTAAATAACATTTTACAAAATTAGAATACAAAAAAATGAACTTAGGAGAAAAATTTCAATTGCTCGATCCCAACTCTAGAGACAGGGAAGAGTAATGCAGAGAGAAAGAGGAAAGGAAGGAATTCATTCGTGCAAAACAAATACCTGAAAACAAAATGTAGAGTAAACTTGAAACTAAAAAAACACAATGATCTGATGGAAAAAGTTGAGCTGTGCATGATATCGATAGAGAGAAAGAATAAGTTGACATACATGATGACGATATATTATTTGTGGTGTTGTATGTATAGTGTAAGTACCTACATACGTTATGTAATGTAATGTAGTTTTCTAGCTTGGCTTTGGTTTGTCTTGTCTCTTGTTTTTTGTGTGTACCGTTTACTGGAGATTGGAGACTGACTCAAAGATTTGGCTTGACTTCCTTAACACACGATAGCTACAGTACAAAAGTATCTACAACTACAACTACACTATGTACACTGTACACTACTTTGGACGACCTACTCTACTCTACTGCATCCCTCTCTGTTTTGTTTTCCTTTAGATTTGCTGATTCAGTCTTCTTTTCTTACTCTAACTTACGCTTCCCCACAAATATTTTATATTTACCATTTCTTTGGCTTTTCTTCACATTTCAGAATAGTTTTCTCATTCAATTTCAGCTTTCATACTTCAACCGAACCCACAAAACAAATCTATATATTTACCCCCTGCGAACATATACACAAAGACACTTCCTACCTATATTTGCCCACAAAAAGACGAATAGCAAAACTAAAGTAAATATCTAGTAAGCTAGCTACACATGTTCTTGGACCGAGAACACACCTCTAGTATTATTTAGAGTGTCATTTCATTCCCTTGTCGAGTAAGCAGATTTTCGCTATTTATATTCCATATCCATCCTACTCTGTGTACATACTGGAGCTTCCCACTTTTCTCAGTAATACCCAAAAGCCAAATCTCAAATGGAGCGGAGACCTCAAAAAAGAGCAAGCCACCTTATGCAGTTTTATGACATTACTTAACTGGCTATGGATGGTTATACATATTTTATCTTTGTTTTGTACCTATAGATGCAATTCGCAAATATTGCAGCCTCATATTCTTTCACTTGTATAGAATATAGTATTAGTAATATAACCCACACATCTTTTTACATACAATATACAATAAGAAGAATGTTAATTTCGCTTTACCCCAAAACTGTATAAAAGACAGCTTTTCGAATGTATTTAACTTAAAGATGTGCAAATCATTACACATATGCATTTGTGTATTTATATCAAACATATTTAAAAGGTGTCCATTCTGTACATAATATTTGTATTTGTATACTTTCTGTATTGAATGTATTGGAAAACTGAACCATTTTTATAAGGAGGAAATGAACTAGATTCTGATGTGAATACGGTGGAATGAAAAATGTAGCCCTTGAGTGAAAGTGGGTTGGATTGACTTTCTCCGTATAAATATGTAGATTTGGAATGCATTGAGCTATTGGGCAAGCTGATACGTAAAAATGAAGCATAATATTGTGATGTTGTGTTGCCTTACCTACTCCACTGAACTCCTTTCTCTCTTACCTTTACCTATTTAGGTCTTTACCTACAATACCTACCGCCAGCGATACCTTTAACTTTAACCTGAGAGGGAACACACATATACTTATCCTATTTTGTTACAGCTGCTATGTAAAATATATTTCTGTAGGCAAGCTTCTTTATTCGTCCTTATTTTTACAATAATAGTAGATACCCCGAAAGAAATACATACCACATTCTTCTATATACTTAGTAGCATAGGTTATTTTGTTCTGTCCCCCGTTGCAGACGGATTTTGCATTTTGTGTCTTATTTCTTTGTTTTTTTGTGAAAGTCTCAGTTATGTTTTGTATAATATTGCTGTCTCCTTCTACTGGCAAACAATAAGAGGAACGTGGCTCCGGTGCCTTTGGCTAATCTTATATGGAGTAGAGAGTAGCTACTTGGTAGGCAGTTATAACAGACAGAATGTTATTTGTATGTATTTCTGTTCTTGTTCTCGTACCGAGAAGACACCAACATACATACATACATAGAGACACACAGTAGAAAGAAAAAATACGTCGATGAAAATATAGGGATTCCTGTTACTGCTAACCTAACCTGCCCTATCCATGGCTTTTTTCATACATCCTACATCCTACTTAACATATAATATGTTCGCATTGGAAGGAAACGATATATGGATTCCCTGAAGTTAACCTTGCAGACTGAGATAGAATAATAATAAGTTTGCGTCTTAAGTAAAGCTATGTGTAGTAAAAATCTTAATATTTTCACTGTTTTCGTTAACCTAACTAACACAGTAATATTATTATGATATATGTGCACAGAAAACATATAGCTCACTTCCAATGAACGATAGCTGCCTATTTATGTTTGCTATTCCATAGATATTCAAAAAAGTGTGCACAATGACACCTTTGAGTGCACTGTATCTACTTTATTACTTTGCAGAGTTGATTTATGAAAACAAGGAATCCTATTCTCCTCCTTTATACATATAAATATCTGTATGTTTGCAAAAAGTATTCGGAAAGACGTTCGTGCAAACTTTTTTTCTTTTTTTACATCCCCACACTAATACATATCAGTGAGACAGAACATGAGAAGACAGAGTAGACACAAAATAGCGCTGACTTTTCTTCAATTATTTCTATTGCACAAATTGTCATGAGGTTTCTTTGGATTTTGACACACTTCTTTCATACGCACTTGATTTTTCTCTTAGGGATGATAATACAGAGACCAGAGAAACAAAAATCCTTTTCCTTTCCTAAATATATTATTATGTCGATGCACTAACATAACATGATCATTAGACTGCAGGTTATAAATTCGGTGCTCATTAATTTCTAACGTATGTAAATGTACTATAATAAATATATGTAGTATGAGGAAGTCAGGTTAATACGGATATACTCTTTTAAAAGTTAACTAGAAAGGTGCTGGATATATAGTATACTATATCGTGCATGCATAGACCGGAACCTTGAACGGAGTCTTTCTACTGGAAAGTTAAAAAAGATGCACGAGTTTCAGAAGGTTATGTTTGTGCATTTGCGACATCATAAATAAATAGTACATACACAGAATCCTTTAAACTAACTCATTTATCTATAAAAAATGCATAGCTGCGATGTAACTGTAACTGTAGCTGTAATTGAGCGAACCTTGCGAACACTCAATCTCTTCAATAGCTCCTTCTTCTCGTAGCCTTTTCCTATCTGTACT
>JAQFYC010003313.1:0-21212 GCA_034694165.1 Tomocerus mixtus | reverse complement strand
CTGTAGGCGCTATCGTCTCCCGGACAGACAGACAGACTGACTGGACGAAACCATATCCAGCTTCGCTGGTAATAATACCAAATTATAAATCAACTCTATAAATAAGCAAGTAGATTGCAACAAAAGGAGAATGTTAACAAGCATACTAGGTGGGCTTTTATAATTGAGTAAAGAGTTACGAATAATAAATAGCCGAAGAGAGTGATCTCGTAATAATGACGTAGGTAACAAGTAGGATATTCTCAGTTCAGGTCAAATGTTGAATGTAACAGTTTACTTATTGTTAGGAATTATTATTGTCACTTACCCGTGATAGTTTGCTAAAGTTAATTAGAAACTAACAAGAAACCTGTCGAAATAGTTCATTCTTATTGCCTATTTACTAACAATCTAAGTAACTATGTACAATCCCATAACTTTACAACATATTTCTTCACTTAAGCAGCAATACTTTGAAAACTAAGTTAGAAATCTTTCCTTAATTTTTGAATAGAAACTTCAATTAAAGGTTCATAGGCTTCATACAGATAAATACATACTTCATCAGAATGTGGAGTTTGCGATCCTCGCTAGGTCGCTGGATACGTACCTAATCACCTACTTACCCACGCAAGTAGAACTAACATTGTGTTGAAGAATTGGAACTGAACTTTCTCTATTCTGTTGTAAATGATAGATTTCTGTACTGAATGTATGTTGTAGTCAAATTGGATATTGGATGCCCGAGTAGCACTGCATCAGCAAATTGCAACAGAAAATATTTCAAAGTATTGTTTATTGAAGTTTTAGAATAATTTCAACGAAAAAAGACTCTAATCTTATTTTTGGAATTTTAATCTTCTACTTTGAAAGCTATTACTAATTTTAAATAAAATTGACATAATTTAAAAGAACTTATTTTCAAATACACTGCGATCCAATTTGACCATAACACATATATATACTATACATAGTACTTGATTTGGATGTAACTATCCCGATTCGTAGTACATTAAGGTACAATAAGAGAACTGCTTTCTATATAAGTTTAATGAACGAAGGATTTTTCGTTTCGTTTTCCTCAACTCAATTTTGGCCAGTTCAGCTCTACCCTACAAGTCCACATCAATTCCTTTCAATTTCCGTACTTTAGATATATCGAGTGATTGATAATCAAACTACCTTAGCTATAGTATACTATGTAATAATAAGAATTCGCTTTACGTTACGTAGATTGTCCTCTGGGAACTACTTAATAGTTACTTAATGTCCCTGTAGGTACTATCTATAGAAAGCTACATATCTACTATTACTTGCTTAATGTGTTTCGGATAATTTATTACATATATACTTCAAAGTATCCTGGATTCGAATTTATCACATTTCAGTATACATACATAGTTACTTATGCAATGTCATTGCTATCAGCATATATTAGTATCTACATATTTATAGTAAGTATAATAACCGTAAAGGATATATAGAGAATAATGGAGGTATTGGTATAACGTTAAAGCTGTATTATACACTCACAAAGCTTTAAACGAACAATGAACTAATGCTTTGATTTTATAATCTATAAAATATACGGCAGACGTTTTTAGATGTGAATAGCTTAACTTATATAAGGTAGCAGGTACCGTAAACTCTCTATTAACTTCTTGGTCGCATATAAGCAAAACGTCCGCAACTGATTGTATATGTCGCTGCCAATTGTCAATTAGCTCCCGGGTTTCCCAGAACTTTTTATATGTGTCTCTTAAAAATCTCTTAAACCCCACCGGGCGTTATTTAAGAATTTGTGGTAATGTTTAAGCTTTAAGGAAGCTATCTACAAACTATAAAAATATAAATAAATTATTCTGTGACATGAAAAAGGAATTATTCCCCTACAGCAATTAGATTTAAATTTTTCGACATTTCAAATTTCAAAGTGTACTTTGCATAGGTATGCAGACTTAAGTACCTTTGGTAGGAAGGATAAAGTTAAAGAGTTAAAGTTAAGCTGACGATGAGCAGAAATGCATTTATATCTACTATCTATGTAATTTATAGCTATATCTAAAATATACAGTACACCATAGTACACTATTTATTTTGTCCCCGGCACATGATCACGTCACAGCAGAACTTTACTACATTGTAGGTACTTACTACATAATATTGTACATATCCGTCCGTATCCGTACCTATAGTATAGCTCATCATAAGGTTCCGGTTTTCCCAGAATGCAAACATGAGACAAAGTACATGACTTCAATTTAAATTATCTCCTGTTTCATCTTTGTCAGATAGAGTGAAAGTTATTTATATTCATTGACTTCCCTTCGTAGACATTTGGTATCGGGATATCCTAATCTAATATCCATATGAATACTTAAGTAGGCACCTTATCTAAACAGCATAATGTTATTGATCATAGTTAGATATGACGAAATTTGGGCTCAAGGCAATAATATATTTGAATACCTACGGAAATTGTGTATTGACATTCAGAGCCTTACTCAAGATTACTAGTACTATACCATTTGGATATTAACTAACACTTTCTTATGAGTTAATCAAATTTCCTCACCCATTTAATAGTTTGTAACAGAAAATCCAATAGTAAATTTTAAAGTATGTAGATCTGGTTATACTAAATTTAGACTAAAAATCAAAAGCTAGTATATAAGTATTGTAAGTATAATTTATTGTCTATTTATTGTATTTTGCGGATCAGCAGGATCATATAGTAAAACAATGATACTTTAATTAATGTTGGATTCCATGTGGCAAACTTAATTAAGAAACTATTAGGGGATATATCCCTACAATTTGTTCCCAAAATTCCTTTGATCCCTCTTAAGGTATGTAGGTGGTATCGATGCAATCAAATGTAGATACCTAAGTGCCCTTTCTGTTAGCACGAATAAATAATTAAGCAAATTTGTTGAAGGCTACGAAGTATAAGGTTGAATGTCCATTTTAAATGAGATTAGATATTTATTGATTCTGAAGTTTATCAGAATATAGTGCACTTAATGTTCGTAAGCCAGGATACATAACGAATATATAGGAGCTGTTCGTAAGCTATTTACCTATTAAGATTGAAAAATTTAGTTAAACACTATGTGTAGTATTTTCATTTTGGGGAATTTGGCAAATGCAATGTTTCCAGCCCAGGTCCAGGTCTTAATTGAACTACCTAAACATTGTATAACTTTTGAAGTGCCAGATTAAGGTGTTGTAAGCATCAATTTTTCAGAATTGTAACAGCAAGTAAAGTGAAACTAATGGCAGCATTCGAATTCTTTTAAGTAGCTGTTCTGTAATTAAATAGGCTCATTTCAGACTCAATAAACAGTCCTGTGCTCAATTGAGTGCTAAAGGGAAAGAGCCTTTTGTAGAGGCAGTATTGGGATCATTTTCAATGTTTAATTAAACAAGGACAATATTGCAGTAGGATTGTTAAAACGAATTTAGACGTGGACTTTAGAGACTTGCTCCTTTGGGACTTTCCTGTTGTTGATTTTTCAAGTGAAATGGGGTCAATTACAAATACAATTGAGAATGGGACCAATTCTTTCTTATTTTTTATTCTTTACTAGCCAATTTACGAGATTACAGGTTTAATCCCTGAAAGAGAAAGCGAAGGTTAAATAGGTTAGGATCGAGCAGAAGAGATCTCGAAAACAATCCTTTGGGATTTGTAATGGGATGTAAACAGTAAAGTATTTCAACGAGTTGGAGCTTAAAATATAATTCATCCTGGATGTATTAGTTACATTGTATACTATATTGAATTGTTAGAATTAGATTGTGCAAATAGTCATAGTACGAAATATACGGAAATGGAGAATCGTGAAATACAAATAGTGTTCTATATTCCATTATCCAATTCGAACATTTGTAAATGAACAATTTAATTTGGGAATACAATGCAGGAGTACAGTCTAATGTTCACGACCCGAACCCGTGATACCTAGCTAGTTAAGCAATTCTAAATTCGATTTTATCTATTAAACAAATACTAGACTGCAGTCCAATACTAATACAGGGAGCCACCGAAAACGGATTTACATCAGAAATATATTATGAGCTTTCTCTTTTTACATTGAATTAACACTTGAACCTTTCACTCTTGAAATTATGATTATGTTCTACAGTTATATTTTTAATCTGTGTCGTTATGAGGCTAACTCTTAAGATAAAAATGCGTTTAAAAAAATTGAAATGAAATTCTGCGCTAATTTTGCACAAAATTTAGCACTCGCGAAATAACTTCTGCTTTTATACAAACTTTTGCATGTCTGACCACAAATTTAAGTTAGCAGTGTACCTATATAAACGTTAAGAAGTTTGACTCAAAGAGAAAATATTTGTGAAAGTTTTAAATCGGGGTTACATGCAAAAAGAGAAAGCAGACTTTCTCTTTTTGCATGTATATTTTTATTTTTTTGCAAAAGATTCCAAATACGCTAGGTACACTGTATATGTGCCGTTTAAGGTTACAAAGTACAAAGTATATTTTCTCTCATGTTTTCCTGATTAAATGTCTCCTTGTACTCGGAAATTGGAATAAATTGTAAAGAGTTCAGTGCATTGATATGCTAACAATATGTTGATGCTTGAATTTCCTGTGTGTTTATTCAGACAAAGACAGGTCAGGTCTTTCATACTTGTCATACATGTTAGACAATGAAGTTCAATCTGTTCTGCTCCAAGTGTCCCATATGTATGAAACAAATCCCAAAAGAGACGCTTCATTTAATACCTTAAGTACGAACAATGGCTACCTATGTAGCATACCACATCTCATCCTTGATATTATCCTAACACAGAATTATTTAACTGCATGCATGGAGAAATCATAACAATACATATAATTACCTACGACATGTAATGTATCCCTACTTTTGGGATTAGTTAGTTTGGGATTACATCAGGGAAAGGATATTTATTTTTAAGTAGAAAAATACACTGAATGGAGTACTTCGCAAATTGTACACAAGGTTGTGAAAAATTCAGAAAAATATTTTGATGGGCTGGTGAAAGCAACACGTTCCGCAAAAACTTATTGCAAAAACTTAAATTGTGATAAATATTTTTGCAAAAACTTAAATTTTGACAAAGAATGCCAAAATATTTTTGCAAAATCTTAATTTTTGACAAAAATGCCAAAATAGTTTTGCAAAAACTTAAATTTTGACAAAAAATGCCAAAATATTTTTAAAAAAATTGACGTATACTATAAATAGTCATCATATTTCCAAATATTTATATTTCAACACGCAAAAATTAAATTACAGTGTTTGTTATTAGGATTGTAATTAATTGGAAAATAAACTAACATATCTCTAATTTTAGGACTCATCTTCTACCATAAAAATATGTTAATTAATAAATATCCAAGCCCTGACGTGAAGCGGCTGTGAAACCCCAGCGTTTATAGTGTTTAACAATAGCATAGAAAATTTCACGAGGAAATTCAGTAGCTTCTTGCAAAATGGAACAAAGGTAAATTACATCCCTATATCCCTGTTCTGGTCCTAAGTCCTGGTATGGTACGGCCTTTATCAGATTCTGAATCTAGCAGTAGAGCCTCATCACTCATATTGGCTACCTGTCAAAGTCGACTGAAGGATTAATCTGGGAATGGAGATTCGAAAGCCAGATTGCATTAATTCACATTCAACAAGCAAAGCTCCCTCATACATAATGTTTCCTTTCCACTCTCACTTTCCAGTCCACAAGCCCATCCTATTGTCTGACTGTGACATGAGCCCAGCTCATTCTCATTTTAATGATGAATTGCATGTAAGTACGTTGTAAATAGGATTTTAGCAACATGATCAATATAACAGATCTCTTGGTTGGCCAGCTTCAAGATTCATCTAGAAAATATTATTATCGAGGATTTGTGCGGACTGCAGGCATTTACATTGAGAAACACATTTACAGGCCATGTGCTTTAAACAGCATACTAATAAAGATTGATGCAATTCTAATTTTTGTATATATTTGAGGAACTCTCTGCCATTATCTGGCCAATGCACTTTTGTTTATAATATTCAGACATGAAAACGAATAAATGCTGTAGGACTATGTATATTTATTTAAGAAGGTACTAGTAATACAGTATACACATTACATTTTTCACGAAGATTAGTTGGATTTAACTTACAACTTAAAAATCAATAATAAGTATTGCAGTTTGCAGACCTTTCGGTTTCGCTACAACTTTGATATTACTTACATACGTACTACATTCCAAATATAGAAATTGTTGGTAATTCCTTTCTTGGTATTTTATCCACAGATTTTTTGGGGCTTAGCTTGTTTATTGGAGAAAGGTAATCTTAATCAATATTTAGGAAATAATTGGAAGGAAAATTAGCATAGGCTTCCGATAAAAGTTTTCCTTAGAAAGTAAAATTGAAGACAATGATTTTATTTGTCGGGGACTTTCGCTGGATGCATTATGCATTGAGAATATCTTTGCACTCTTCTTGTGAATGTTGTTTAAGTAAATACCATTCTGATGATCAAAAGGAATTCATTAGGACCGTTGGCAACATTAATTAAGCTGGAAAAGCACAGTGTCTGTCTTTAGTTATTTTTGGACTTGGGCAAAATACATCTGGTTCTTTGCGTAGTAATGAATGAAAAGTCTCTGGAGACCTTGCACTGTGTGTATGGTAGAAGTGATTTAGTAAGTACAATTAGGTATTGTAGGTATAAGCATTTATGTTAGCGTTTGTATTGTAACTCAAGTAAATAACTGAAAGGTGGCATACGGCAAAAGTGTAAGTTTACATGTCATTTTAGTTAATTGGTAAGTAATGAGTAGTATGGCCTAGATGTGTACTAATCTGGATTGATATACAGTAATACAGACTAGTTTGTATTAATATAAACTAAAAATTGTCCAGAGTTACACAATTTCGATTAGTCCAAACGGAGTTCCAATACAAACGCTAACATATATTCTTGTACTTATTGCTTTCCAATCACTATCCATCCATTCATCTAAACCCAACCCACTCGTTTTCCTGGCTTCGTTTCTCCAGGATTTGACCAAAGATATTATCATTATCGGATATTGATGTTGATATCCATATTAAAATATATCTAAGTACGTAAACAGCATAAATGTATCACTCTTCATCAAGTCTACCAATCGTGACATGAAAATTGAGGTTGAAATGCAATGTTATTTTTCCTAGGATGAGATTTATTTCTCTAGTACCAATTAATGTTAGTTGTTACAAGATTTATTAGATTAAGCAACTGTCATTTCCTATTTGCGAAACTGAAGTGTAATAGTGAATCATATTTATTGGTAGGTAATTCTGTTAGCTTCTATTACTTAAGTACTATTAAGAACCCGTAGAAAACAAAATGCACAAAATAAACCCGGGCATCTAAAATATTTATAGAATCAAATACATTGGGAAGTATATTTACGCAAATACATTGTGTTTGCTATACTAAGTACAGCACTTTCCATGAAATTGATTAAAAATCCGAGTCCCGACTCAGCAGAAGTATAAAAGTGCATTATTACATCAAAATCCCTGTTGTCAGTATTTAAGTTATTTATGTTAACAAGTAAAACGTGACAGAAACCGAGAAATAGAAATATTATAATGCTGTAATTGTCATTTTATAGCTTGGTACTGGAAGATAAATATTTCACAATGTGTATGAATAGAAATTTTCACAATAATAAACTAATACATGTAAAGTGTGTATAAAATAGGCTAAATGTGCATAGTGTGAAAAACCTGCAGGTTCATATAGTGAAAAAGATTAAGATTATTAAAAACTACCTCCTTAAGCCATCATCTCTATTAAAAACCTGGAAAACTAATTAATCCTTTGTTCTCTTAATTTTCAGTGTTGTTCAAAATGTCGGCGATGGAAGCATTGATGGAAAATATGAATTTGACTGAATTAGCAGCATACAATAATTTTTCAATGGAAGAAGAGCTGAATTGCAGTAGTTTTCCAATGGAGGCTTGGTCGGAATTGACCAATTTCAGTGATGGAGAAAATCCTTGTCTACATACTCCGTTCACTGGCCCACCGTGGTGGGTGAATATCGTTGTCCAAATATTGTACGGAATCGTCTGTCTGGTCGGATTATGTGGAAATACTTTAGTGATCTATGTTGTGGTCCGTTTCTCCAAGATGCAGACCGTTACAAATTTATATATTGTCAATCTTGCGATCGCGGATGAGTGTTTCTTAGTGGGCATACCTTTCTTGATGACAACGATCATGGTCGGCTCTTGGCCATTTGGAAGATTCGTTTGCAAGGTTTACTTCATAACAACGAGTATCAACCAAATCACAAGCTCATTCTTCCTCCTGGTTATGTCCGCTGATCGGTAAGCATTATTTCTAAAAACTGTTTTTGCCTGATCCCTTTTTAGTTTTCCGCAGGCGATGGAAATTAATATTTTAAATGTAATCGTGCAGATTTTTCTTGGCCCTTATCTCTCATTTATACAACAAACTGTAATTATATTTACAGTCCAACAGTCCCTTCGATTTTTGTAGGTTGCCCATGCTTATCCTGTTTTTCAGACTTAAGGAGGTCTTGGTATAGCCATTATTAGGGAAATTAATGTAAAATGTGGGAGATCCAAAGAACTTATAATACTATCGTTACTAATTCTATGGGGAAATCACTCAACTCACAATTATGAATCGTTTTGTTTCAATATTTCTGCAAAAATAGTTTATAACATTAATCCAGGCCGTAAATGTTGACCAAAATTCGTTGTTCCGAGTTGCTAGTAAGGAATCGACCGACAGCCCTTAAGTTTAAATTAAAGCTGTCGGCAACTCAATAGAAATTCAGAACTATTAAATGTTATTAACTATTTTTGTAAAAAAATTTTGAAAATAAAGAATCCATTTTGGGCTGAGGGAAGATAATTTCCCCAGTCTTGCAATGTCCATTCCAAGCCAACCGTAAATATAAAATCAAAAAATAAACTTGTTAAGAAAAATAGTCTTAAACCAAAAAATTGTCCATGAATCCACCAAAAATAGGCTTTATAGGTACCAAGCGAGCCAGATACCAATATAAATCGATTGTCGCAATCTAAATGTAACAGTACCTTTTATTAGTAGTTCATGTCAGTTAAAAAGTTACAAAATGGAAAAGAATATCTGATAGGTATCTGTAGTTAAGTACCTACTGTAGCATAAATGTTCTTCTCATATTTTAGTGTAATAACTTCACTACACATATATTAGATGCAAAATATATGTCGGCATGCAATAAATATGAATTTTCCAGAACGAATAAAAGGGAAATGGGATTTCTAAGAGTATTTTCAGATTCTTTTCTTTCTTTCCGATTTATCGGGTTGTATAATTTAATTTGATGAAAAGAAAGTGTATCCTGTATCCTAGTCCTAGTCAAGGATGAAGGAATAAAATAAAAGGAAGTAGAAACACTGGGGAGACAAACGGTTATAGTGTTTTCTGTCGTTTGAGACTTCACGTCACTACTCACTAGTTGAGGCAAGACAAGGCAGCTGAAATATCCCTCCGGTCCAATTTCGGTTACATTTTTACGACAAAATTTACACCTCGGTGAACATGAAAACCCCAATGAAAGTCTTGCTCTGTGTTATCCCTTAATGTAGATAAGGAACGAGGCACAAGAATAAGAGTGCACAGTGGAAGTACATATTACAGGATAGGAAGTAAGAATACCCATGTCAAATTCCAGTAAAAGATTGAGGCCTAACCTAGGAGGTAGCTATAGGTGCAGACCTGGGTACCATTAAGATAACGTAAAGGCTGAATTAACTACCTGGGGAGTTATTAAAAATATAAAACGAATACCCCAGGGCATATTTGAGTCCCAAGAGTTATTCCAGGATTAATACTACAGAAAATTAGTAATGTATTTGATAAATTCATTCTTTCTAATGTAATTTTTATGGTAATGGAAAAATTCTTAGTTTTAAATCGTCACTGTAGGGCTCCAGTTGACTATGAACCTTAAAATATGTATTCCCAATTGCCCTTACAATTATAGGGGCAATATTGATTTTAGGAATTATTCCATTATGTTATATTTGCAAAGAAATTATTTTCCAAACCAACGGGTAATAAGGGAATGCGGTGTTAATTGAGAAAATACGGTGCCATTACTGTAGGATAAAATAGTCCATACCTATATTTAGCCCGACCCAGGGCTTATTTATATTGTATTGCATAGTACTATTCTCCAATGCGTTTTCTTTCCTCAACTTTCATCACATCTTATAAAATGTTCAATAGTAATGTCACCAATGTGACCAAAGCAGGAATCCGAAGCCATGCTACAGTCTACAGTTAATACTTCTTGCGGAAGTGGAGTAAAGTTGAGAATACTGGAGAAAAGGAAAATGTTGCTTTTACTGTCTTTTTACTTTAGTGATATTGTATTGTATAGTCGTGTCGTGGCTCTTGTGTCTTCTCTTGTCGTTTCCTCCTAATCAGGAAACTGAATGAGTTGATAACACAAACGACCCAACCCCCATTTTCACAGTCGAGTGGATCAATGCATGCGAATCGAGGATTCCACTACACTGCACTGCACTACGCTGCTTTCTCACATTCCCATCACATGTACAAGATACAAGATACATAACGTCTTTCTGGAGAAAAGTGCAGTGTTCCGTAATATACATTGTAAATATGCATTTCTATTGTCTTGCATTGTTGTGCGCAATTTAGCATAAACTGGGTTAAATATCTTGCCATTTAATGCAAAAAGATATGCAAAAGCACTATACACTGCAGAAATTGTATAACAATTTGTTTGTAGATTAAATTGTGCTAACGATACTTTCTTGAGCCCTGAATTCCTAATTACGTTCCTATGTAAGATTAAGAAAAACTAAATAAACTGTTGCAAAACGGGTATAAAAATGTTTGGCTTACCGGGATTGTTACAGAACTCCCTGGTTATTTTCCTTGGTCGTAACCAGGTTTACAGTAATTTAAAGTTGTCGAGCCTTTCTTTAGAATAAGTTTATTATTTTGACCCAGTTTTAACAATTGTCCTTTGTTATAATCACAATAATACGTACATAGATAAAATGTGAACCCTTCATGTGTCCTATGCGGACGGACGACGGACGGAACAATATCTACATAAATACTACTTAGTTTAACCAGCTATTTAATAATTTTGCTTCTAATAGACTATAACTGCAACGCAAATCGACACTTGCCATAAATTTTACATACTGTTGTATGTGATGTCAGTAGTTCTTCGCCAAAATAAATATGCATTCATAATTCATACTCACAGCGTGCTTAGAATTGACCTAAAAATAAATTTCACCCTTTGATACATTATTCAAAAGCAAAATACAACCTTTCTTATATATTTACTTTTTATTTCATGGAACTGTCACAGACACACTTGTAAATTAATGGATAAAGTAAATGAAATTGGCGAAAATGGGATGTGCTTATGTGGAACGCTTTCAACGATGAAACAATAAACACTTTATGTGTTGGGTTTCAAATTTTATAGCAAAAATTGTCAAATATTTTACGTGTGTGACAGTTAGTATTATATAGTAGCTGGACTGAAATAGTTTTGGAAAGTTACCTTGATTCCATGATTTAGGGCCTAAAGGCCTAAAAGTAAATAGTGTATATGTTTGCCTTGAAAGAGTAAGTTATAGGTACTACAACTCGATATGCTTTCATATTATGCATATGCAGTATATACAAAATATAGTTTAAATGTTATGCCAACTTTTTTGCTAAAACAGTCTACTTACTCAGAATTGTAGAGAAACTAAAGGAAAGACACATAGTTCTAACTTTGTTACAGTTACCTAAATTGAAACTGCTTCAAGAAAGAATTCTATTGGGATTCCGCTTGAAGCTCTGTTGGACAAGATGATGTACATCTCCAGGAGTGTTGCTTACTTTAGCACTATGTCAATATATTTTACCTACGTGGTACGTTTTTCTATTACAATTAGGTGCATTACACTCTGAGCTTTTAAAGACTTTCTTCTTTTGGTGTATATGTCAAAGGCTGGGGTTTGTTGGTCATTTGGTCCACTATCGTTGTTACTAAAATTCTTATTATGGTATTTACAGATTTTAAACTTTTAATTTGTGGGTAATTGCCTGAATATAGTCAAAAATCTTTGATACTCTCTATTACTATATCGTTCACGACCAGAAAAACCTTCCATCTGCATTTTCTATTGTTTTGTAAATATGAAATTGAAATTCTATTTTTTAACAGGATTAGAATAATACATTTATTGAAATTCCCATCTAAATTATTATCCCCCTTAAATAGGATTGTTTTTGTACTATAGTTTAATGCTAGATATTTATTCTAGCCTGCAATTCCTAACATTAAAAGGTAAAAGAATATAAAGGACTTGATCATATATATTGTGGGAGTAGGTCATAGATCCATTAGAAGCATATTCTAATAGAATTAGGATTTTTAGACTACGCTTTCTCCATGAAAGATATTCCATTAACAAATAATATGAGAAAGTCCTTGGAGTTGGAATATCTGATGCATTCGAATGGAATAATGTTTTAAAAAAGACTCTTTTATGTACCTACCTCTGACCTCTAGCTCTGTTATGTATGCGTCCATAATAAATAACTCAACAGTACCATAGTGCAGCGCAGTGTGCAAAAAAAGTAGGATGAAAGCTGTAGACTGTAGACTGAGAAAGAAAAAGTCACAACACTAACAGAACGCAATATCACATCAGATTAAGCTCTTTGCACTTTAGTTATTTTCTTTGCCGTCTTTTCTGTTAGGTGTATATAGGTACTAAGGCTTTGGCTTTGACTTTGAAGAAGTAAACTTTTCTAAGTGTGAATTTTGTGGACATTTTTCTGGATAGTCGACTAAAGTGAAAGTAGCTTTTGCTCCTATTCATTCTCATGTTTACCTAAATAATATATAGGATAGAGCAGTTTTGCTCTGGCTCTGTGTAAATAAGCAGTTTCAGTTGGATCTGGAAGCGATATCTTAGTACATAAGTGAATCTGTCTCACCTTTTTACTTTTCACCTCAAAATAAAACCTTGGTAAACTAAATACATTAACTTAGCTTTACTTTTTGGCCTACTCTGATCCTGGTCTACCATGGCCTTATTTTGTAATACGTTCTTAACTCCTTTTGAGTCTCTCACCCCCTAAATTTCTGGATTTTCTTTCGATAGATAATTTTTCTCACCGTCAGTTCAAATAATGAATGTAGTACAAGAAAATATTAATGTTACTCTTTCTTTCATGTTTACAATTGTGTCGCATATGTTTTTAGTTAGCAAGCGAGCTCATAAAGTATTGTTGATCTGGATCATTATCTTTTTAAGCAGTAAATTCTTTATGTAGTATCACCGCACCACTTTCACCGCCATTGTTGAAGATAAAGTTCTTTCAGAAATAAAAAGGGTACCGTACAATACGTTAAAATGTACAAGTAAGTGTGTGTTTAGTATTTAGTTTGTAAAAGGAAATCGTACAAAAGACCACAAATGGGTTTACGTACACTAAAATGGAGAACGCCGTATTTTCTTATTTGTTGGCCGTAAAATAGGAAGTGTAAAATGGATTTATTTGCACTAAAATGGAGAGTACCGTATTTTCTCGTATTTATTGGCCGTGAGTGATCCTGGGGGTATACATACATATGAAAATGCCTATGCAATTCAAAATCAGTGTTGTTAATTAAAATTGGTTCGATTAAATAACCAAAACGTAGAAACACTTGTAACCTGAAACGAAATTTGTAAAAAGTATCCACTTTTGGCATTAAGGTGATTTTTTTCTTCAGTACTAATAGCATACCAGCTCCTATGCCCTGGAATTAGATACAACAAAATCAGCAAAATTAGTAAATAAGAAATACATATTTGAAATACTTGCTTTCTCTTGTTACATAGAATCTATACTTAGAACTTTCACCAATAGTTATCCTTTTCAAATCGTTTTAACAAATCCTCTCAGTATTTATGGTAGAAATACGGTAGGTACTTAATTTGCAGTTTACTTGTTCTAATGTGATGTGATTACCACTACTTTGTGTAGATAACGTTCATAACACTATCTGTGCATGTGTACTTTTTTATGCGTGACTAGTTTCCGTTTCTAGTTTGTGATATTTAGTAAATATGCCATTATGTATATCTTAATTTTACCATTAGACTTTCTTAAGCTAAACAGTATATATAGTACAGTACTAGTATATCAGTATCTCTAATCTATAAGAGTACTTTTCCAAACACAAAAAGATATTGTGAAAGTAAATCTTTAACGTAGCAAGAATATACGCCTACTACGTAAATACATAATATAAAAGTAGAGTGTCACTGTCACCAAGTCATCATTGAAGAAGTTGGTAGCCTTTATAGCTGCCACGAGTAAATGTACCTATTTTCTAAAAGTATAAGAACAGAAAAAGTCCACAATATACCATAATCTAGTCTTAACATGATATACTTTATATTTGTATTGCTTACTTTCTCAATTTACAATATTTTGTTGCATAGGAGTGTAAGAACACCACATAGTACTACATACATAGTATATGTGTATATTTGTAGTATCCTTAAATAACGCAAAACGCATATTAGTACTTTGTCTATGTGGGCGGTGTAGTAGGACGTTAGTTTAATAGGTTATGTAATAAAAAATAAGCGCAGGAGAAAATTACAAGCAAACCTTTTTCTAACGGACAGGGAGGAACTTGCAAAATAGAAAAGGATGCAGTAGCAAACACAATAACTTTCTTGGAACCATTGCTATTAAAATGAATTGTTTGTTTATATCGTTAGAATATCCTGGCGTATTATACTATAGTACATACATTTTTTGATTCGTGGGCATATTGTGAGGTACTGTGGAAGTGTAGATTCGTATTTTATCTATATAGTACTTAAGGATATGTATTATGTGACAGGATTTAAGAAAATGGCCTAAATTCTGTGGAAGTTTAGTAAGTGTATCTAATATCGTATAGGATACTTCAATTTATGACTTTGCAAAATGTCCGATATAAAACTATAGAAATGGGGCAACAAATAGAGTTAGTGAGCTAAAGTACTCCGGATAAAGATTTTCAGTTCATACAATCGTTTTAGCATTTCCTTAAATTGCTAGACACTATGTACTATACTAGACACTATGTAGGTAAAATATAATAGCTATATAGTAAAATATAATAGCTAATATTGCAATATGAATTCTACAAAGGAACCAGTTATATTCAGATAAGTTGTAGTTTTACTACGATTAGCGAAATAACTATTATAATAGGATATTCTAAAAGCAAATCTTTCCGATACAGATTTGCTATCAACACGGCTAAATATGTAACAATATTTTATAGATTCTACTTAATTTTACATGCTTTTAAAATGAATAATCTCATCGGTAAAGGATTGTGGTCTTCATGTATGTACATGGATTTGCTTATGTAAGCTTATATAATCCATCTTTTTATGTACATTACATGCATACATATTCTGCACAATATTATCTTTCCAACATATTGATAATACCTAGTATTGTTTGCATGCGTTGGAGCTTACCTATTTCCTCGGTGGCACATGATATTTGGACTTTGACAAAACTTTAGCCATAGTCAAAGTGTGTATTGCATATTGTGTACACTGTTTATAGTTACGAATTTTAAGTATTTCGTCCAGTACACATACACATGTTATAGTTACTTTACTAGAAAATAAGGTTCGTATATTCCAATTCCATGATTGCAAATGGAATAACATAATATTTTACGTTTCAACTAGAAAATATTATAGGAAGCATAAGGTGAAAGTTCAACAGTCTAAAATTTCATTATGCTACTGTATTAAAACGCTCATGTGAATAAAAACAGTTTCAATAACTTGTTAGGGAGTCGGAGCATCGCTAAACTTATAAATAGATGTGGATATGAGTACAGAATGTATTTCGAAGATTTACTAATGCTTTATGCGTTCATTTTTCAATCCATCAAAGATTCAGTCAAATTGTCATGTATTTTGTCGTTCTAAGTACGCCTTTATTCCAAAAGTGCATTAAATAATTAGATATGAGTTAAAATGTTTTCTAGAATGCTAATTACTAGTTTTTTAATGGCAAGACACCAAAACACAACGATCATCTAGTGATAATAAGAACTAAAGAATTATATTGCAATTTACTTTTATTTTATCTGGAATTCATATAAGTATGCTAATAAATTCGAGAAAAGTTTTTAATGATTTTATTTAGTGATTGATTAAATGAGTTCCACTTCCACATGCTTTCAAAAATTACATTGAGGAATGCTTTATCCCATGAATTATTTGCAAACTTTTACTAAGAATTTTTCTGGACATTTACATATTATGTCCTTATAAGGTACAACTAAGGAATGACAATTGTTAAGCTAACAAATATTTGTTTGCCTAATTAGCTTGGTAATGAAAAACATTGGTGAGATGCAACATAATGACAGGAAACTGATGTTTACTCTATTTTTGATTTCAGATATATGGCAGTTTGTCATCCTATAAGTTCCCCGAAATGGAGGACACCTCTCATCGCAAAAGTTGTGGCCCTGACAGTGTGGACTTTATCAGCCCTATTGATGGTTCCGATATTTATGTACGCCAACACTTTGGAGATGCACAACAGAGTAAGTGAAAGTGAAGATAGTTTTTGTAAATTGATGTCCTTGTCACATAATTTACCTTACGCTTTGTAAGCACGCTAAGTAAATAAGTAGACCTTCAACTTTCCCTATTTAAGCACCATAGGATAAGTGAAAGGATTTGAACTTTGGACGTGGTGTAATGAATTATACTTAGTAACAGTTCACTTTCACTATAAACGGATAATACACAGGGACAGGGATGCAATATAATATGTACGCCCGGCATCTGGAGCCTAACCTGAGAAATGTTTCTCCACATTGAATTCTGAATACTAGAAGTAGCTTTACGGTTGATTTCATTTAAATTGGTTGATAAATATATTTATAGGAAAAAGTAAGTATTTTTTTAATGGAATTTCTTTTGTAATTTGCTTCTAATAACTCAATTATTACCGAAAACCAAGAATTTCAAATATAATGGGAAAATTTCTAACAATAATATTTGCTCCCTTTTCTTTTGCCCGATAAAAATAATTTTGGAGGCCCAAATTACGAAAACAAACAATGTTTTTGCAATTTTCTTACGGTTTTCATTTAAAATAAAAATTTATCATTTGAATGCCCCCAAATCTCAAAATTATGTACATGTATTCATTAAAATGATTAGTAGGGTCACTATCCCTAAGCTAATTGCGCTTCAGACGTCTGGCGTAATATAACGAACCGCCCTGTATAGTAGGGTGATCTGTTTTGACGTTAGGTAAGTTCTACGTAGTAGTTACAGTTAAAGTTAAAGCGCAATGACATTTTGACATGGCGATTAAATTGTTATCTATAACTGTGTGTAATTCATTTGCAAGAGCAAACTCACTCACTTAGTAACTCTATTGTACTTACTCACATCTTCGTAATAATAATGTTGCCAAAAGTTCGTCGAACTTGGAAAATAACAAAAAGTTATAATAGGCATAAATTATATAGCCACTTAAGTATATATAAGTATGATGCTGTAGACGTAGACTGTAGAAGAATCTCTTTGCTTTACACTTTACATTACATTGCCCTACTGAAGTAAAGTAAAAGTCTAACGTAATGTAAACTGAAACGTAATCTCTATGTAGCACTCCCCAGACCAGACCGGGCCAGGCCAGTCCACATAAAATAAAATGGCAACGAGACTCTATATATGAACAAAACTCAACTTACATACTTACATTATAAGTTCCCCAACTATTTGTATGTATGTGCTTGTTATACACATATACATTATTCTTTCAGTAATTCTCTATCATTAAACATTAAATAACTGTCCTTGCTGAACCATTATGACTTCATGAACAAAACTTATAAAAAAAATATCATATGGGCTAACTGACAGGGAGAAAAGGCAAAAGTCAGCCTCCATTCCTACAATTCGGCTAACTTTTGAAGTTCAGACGATCTCTATGTGAATGTGAATCACCAAGCGGACCAGACCACTTTCACAGATTGTCCAAAGTCCAACCAAACTTCAGATTTCAACCTTTGCACAATACAGGCCACTCCCACATTCTTCCCTTGCGTCCAATATGCCTGCCTACAAGCAAAATTGTTAACGTCCGAAACAGATTTTGCAAACTTTTACTTGCACAACTATATATTTATTCTGACAAACTATTTCGAGAAATCTTTAAATATATATTATTTCACATGTGCAAATTAGTTTCATTATGTTTTAGGTGTGCCTTTTCCACAAATACATTTTTCCTATGTACGGAATGCATAAAAAACATTTTAACTTCCAGAATTTTTTAGATTTGCTAATTTTTTATTATTATAATTTTTGTGCATACGCCTAAGTATATTTTTTACTACAATTTTATTGTTACTTTTACATATACTTGGTAGATACCGGTGAAATGTTTATTAATTTTTCGTAGTCTCTTTGTTAAAGTTGGAAAGTAACCGTAATGGGCTTAGTTGTTGCTATTTTTGGGATCTTTTTGGACAATTTTGGATATTTTTCTTAATTTTTCCAGTACGTATCGCAATCACAATATAAAAAGTTAGTTACTTATTAAACTTAATTAAGATTTATGTATCAATCTGTAAACAGTGAAGTTAAATAATTAATAATTTGTTAATTTTCAATTTATCTTGGGAAAATTTCCCATATTTTTGTGGAATGACTGATTTTGTTTACCGGATAAATGAATAAAAGCCTATTTGAAAAGAATTGAAGGAGCAAATCTGAAATCTCAGCCACGGTAGAGATTTCGAGATTCCTTTTAGTGAGAGAAAGTCATGTAATGTGTGTACATACATACACAGTTATGCTCTATTCTAGTGAAAGTAGTTGTGCAGACTTTCTGGCCGCGGTGATGATGTACGTTGGAGTTTTATAGCTCTTTTATTATGATATTTATTTATGTTGACCAAGCAGAGCGTGCTTCAAGCACCACTGAGCTCACACTTAAAAACTTTATCTAAAACTCCTCTTCCAGGCTCATTTCTTCGACATAAACCGCTCAAACTAACGAACAGAAAGCACACAGTCCCATAGTAAATAATAAAGAGTGCCGTAAAGTCATGTTGAATTTGTTGAATCCAAAACCAGAAAAGATACATTAGCCTTATTACACACACGACACAAACGGTCATTCCATGAATTTCCTTTCCAGGATTTGAAGAATATCCTCTAACAAAATACTATTTTATCACGTACCATATTCCAATCGGAATCTCTTATTGCTAAGTTTACTTTTGTGAAAGTTATTCATAAAATCAGTATTTTTATTTTTCGAAAATATTTCATATTAAATACAATAGTTCACAAACCACGCCCACAACTATGAAGTAGTATAAATCTTTAGTATCACATTTTATTCTTGTAATCTTATTCGTATTCCTAAGGCAGAATTGATGCGTATAGCGTATTTTTCTAGCTTATTTGGCTACTTTTGTGGAATTATATTTGGAAAATCATTATTACCATGTACATGTGCTATTATAAAACAATATAATATAATATTTAAAGCACTTAGTAATAGGAGTTAATGAATACAGATGTATTTTGGTTTTAATTTTGGAATTACTTTATTAAAAATTATTTTGAGTGAATAATTGCCCTACAATGTATTTATAGCAATCTATTTTTAAAGAATATATTAAAGCACATAGATTAGCAGTGCTCTTGTTCATCTAATTTAGTATGACAATATGCTTACAATGCAAAGCTATTTAAATTATATAATTTTGGTAAAAATACTAAATCTTTTCTAAGGTAAGTGTTTAGCATGAAATCAGACAGTGCCAGGATATATGTATAGGACAGTAGATATCATTTTATCAATTCAAGGATTTCAATTATTCTAATCGTTGAATTGAATCTGCTCCACTTTGCTTGTTCGATGCTCGAGAGCCATCCATTAAACATGAGTACCTGCAAGTGACAACCTGGTAGCAAATTGCTTTTGTGGCTTTTGCTGTCCTGTCACTAAGTAAATTCTTGTCTTAGCTGTCAGCGTCAGAACACACACATATGTATTTACAGCAGAATACCTTTTGAAATCTTTCAATAAATACATACACTTTATAAACGGAACATTTCTATGCAAAGTGAATTTGCATTTGCATTCGTATAAACTACTTTCTCTTTTATAATTGTACTGTTTCGTAATTCTTTCTTTTTGTCACTCATAAACGCACTTTATATGGATCAATAGTAAAAGAAAGAAGATACGTATTTATCGGTATACAATAGTTAATGTTTATTGCCCAATGACAATATAAAAGGCACATAAAATTGGGCTTGGTGAATGGTGAGTCTCCTGGGAAGATAAATCCAACTGTATTATGTAAACAAAAAATATGTACACCTTTATCAACCACAGTAAAAAGGGGTTATGGTGTTTATCTCGATGAATTGCTTACTTATTGCTTACCTTGTTAGTATTTATATTTTATAGAATTTGTAGAGCTTTGACTGCTATGCGTGTGTACAGGTGTGTAATTCATTTTTTAAGTAACTTTCACCATTTTACGCTAAAGAGAATTTTAATGCTCCAACTTCCAATCTTCAAAGTTGAAAAAAGAAATGGAGTTATCAACTTCTACTGAAGTCATAAAATTGTTCCTGTCAAAATTAATGTGGTATAATCCCAAATTGTTTCAGTACGAGTGGAATATTTTAATACTGTCTTAATATCATATGTAACACAACTGCATTTTGCGATTGTAGTGGAATAAACCTTATTTCATTTTATGAAATTAGAGACAGTTTGGGATTATGCCACAATAATTTTGAAATGTATTTTTTATAAAGGCATATTTTTGGCATTTTATATAAATTGCTCATGGAAGTACTATTTGATATAAAACAATGTGCGTATGTACCTATATATAGGTTCTTATTTTGTTGCGTAACAAATTGCTTGCCTTTATGCAATGAACTGTATACAAAAATAATAAAAGGAATTACAATTACTAAGCGATTACTATAACCATTCCATCATGTTGTTGTTCCAAATGATAACAAAATAACAACCCTAACGGAAATATTCCAGGCCTTCTACGTGTGCTAGGCAACAAGAAAAGATCACCTAGAATGCACATGTAAATA
>JAQFYC010003312.1:0-21217 GCA_034694165.1 Tomocerus mixtus | reverse complement strand
CAACAAATGGAAAATGTTGCCCCAGTAGACACAAAATGCACTAGGGCAACAAATGGAAAATGTTGCCCCAGTAGACAAAAAATGCACTAGGGCAACAAATGGCAAATGTTGCCCCAGTAGACACAAAATGCACTAGGACAACAAATGGAAAATGTTGCCCCCGTGGGGCAACAAAGGGCAACATGTTGCCCTAGTGGGGCAACAAAGGGCAACATGTTGCCCTAATGGGGCAACATGTTGCCCTAATGGGGCAACAAAGGGCAACATGTTGCCCAAGTAGACACAAAATGCACTAGGGCAACAAATGGAAAATGTTGCCGTAGTAGACACAAAATGCACTAGGGCAACAAATGGAAAATGTTGCCCCAGTGGGGCAACAAAGGGCAACAGGGCAACACAAAAAATCTAGACACTTAACTGCAGTTCGTCCCACCTACTTATACAGATGCGATTCCTTATCATATTAAGCCCAATAATATTACACTTCAATAAGACCATGAATAATGCCAAACTTCAAGACCTTACAAAATTATACAAAAAGCACTTTATAAGCATTATAAGTCGCAAAATTGCAAAGATTTAAAAACACTTTACTGTTCTACATTTGACTAATTGTAAGTGCCAATAGGTTCTCAGGATCTCCAGATGATACGTATATTATGCCGTTTTATGTAGATGTTAAAAGGGTTACAGGAAGATACCTAGTATATGTGGTATAATATCCCGACAATTCTTTGAAATCGTTACTTCCTGTCACACGGACACAACATGAAATAATTCCCTGGAATCAGAAACAACATCAAAGGGGCAGTCTCATTTGTGTAATACAATGTGATCTTCTATTGCAATGCTGTCCGGGTGGGCAAACAAGTGAAAACTGCATAAAAATTAATGATCCCAGTCCAGGGCTATGAGGAATATTGCATTTATGTTAGCCACACACACCGGTATACAAATAGAGTATATTTTCAAGTTGGTCAGTAAGTTAAATTCCAGTTAAATTAAATGTAATGGTAAACATCTACAAGAATGATTGTCAAATATCAGTAGGTAATAAGTGTTTCCATTCGGTTAAACCTGATATAGTTTACTTTCACGAATGGCAATTACCGTAAGGTTTCTAATAAACGCCCACGGTGTTTATCGAAATTTGAACTTTCTTGACCCGGCATTTACCCTCCGTTTAACAATCAGTGGCGTAACTAGGACAAAATTGGACGCAAGCTAGTCAGGCGTGCCCCAACTCAACTCGTGAACATGCAGATGTATAGTTGGGTATACAGGCCATAAACTTTATCTTAATTAATTTCACACGGAATGGTGAAAAAGTTTTTAGAGTATTTTAGCTGAAACTGCATCTCTAGCATTAATTTTGATTGCAGTTTTGTTCTGGTATTTTCTATCAATTATGTGCAGAACCTTTTAAAAAATCGTTGTCTTCTCTATTTTTGAGAAGTTTAAACAATTTCTACTATTAGGTATAATGGCGCGACGAGCAATTTTTTTTGCATTTGTATACCAATGTTAGGTCTAGCTTTCGTTTGGCTTAGGCTAAGTTACTATGTTCCCATTTACTTTGCTGTGCTTTCTTATGGGTATGGATTTGTATTTTCCCCAGGTGGGTATCTGCCTGTGGGACAGTGTTTTTGATAATTTTTTCTATAGAAATAAAACTATATTTCTGTAAAACTGTATGCACAATAATGCGATTTTGCAAACTACACGTAGGCTTAACCTACCCGTAGAAAACTCTACTTAGTAGGGTACGTCTAGTTACGCCACTGTAATAACAATAATAAAGGAACATGTAGCAAACTTGGAAACTCCGTTTTGGAGCGCTTTAATACAAATTGAGATGTTAGAATATGAGAAAATCAAGGAAATCTAGAAGTTGGACCCGGCGTTTAACTCATTGATTCTTTTACACTCGGCGGCTATTAGGGCGTTTGTTTGTGGGAGATTTTACGGTAGTTAATTTGGTTGCAATGCTTACCATAAGTGAAAGTACTGCGCTCATGTATAATAACTGTTCTACTAATTGCCCAGTATAACAGATATTTAATGGTTATAGGAAGGAAGCCAAAGTAACACGATACAAGTGTTATTGGATACATAGGCACAATGCATTGCACATCTGTCGTGATACATGAAACATCCCTTGCATCGTGCAGCCTTGTAAAATTTAAAGGAGTAATAAAAGCCCAATAAAGCGTACTACCTTTGTTACAGCGTTTTATTAGTATATTACTGGGAAATCTGGTTTAAATTGCCGATATAAAATTACAACATTTGGCACACAAATTGGAGACTTCATTTCAAGGGAATAATTACAACTTGCAAACAGAAATTCATTAAGTAAAGCATGTCGGTAAGTGAGACAATCAATTGTCTTTCGCTATTTGCACATCTTTCATCTTTGTGACAAATGTTTGAGTAATTTCCCATTTATATACTACCTATGATATACGAATACAGTCACAGTGGCAAAATGTTGTGTCTCCAGTCTCCACCCCATATCATGTTCATCTAATTTACATTTACCATAAATGCATTTTTTGTTGGTAAGTTTGTAGGTTAATTCCGGATGTTCGATTTTGCGGACCAAAATGCAGATATCCTGACCAAGCATAGCCCACAAAAATTGGGATCACTGCGGCCAACAACAATAGATCCTCCCTTTACTCTTATTATTTATCATATGATACCGTTTGGCGATGAGATACAGGGAAAGTAAATTCTTAATCTAATGTTTTCACTAACCCACTATTAAGGCATATTTATCACTGGAAAATTTTGCCTTGAGTTATTAAGTATTATGTGAAATTCCTTTTATATACTTACAATAACCAGGGACCAATGTGCATCTAACACAATTTATTGTAATTTATTGCGATTTAACAAATATTTATGTGGTTATCAAATGAAATGATCTGATCGTCCTCGGTGTGCAATGATAAGGACTCCAATATATGACACACCGTACATAACACTTAGTATAATCAAAGAGGATAACAATTCAAGTTTGGAATTGAACATTTATCTATTGTGTAAATATATAAATATTATATAGCTTCGGATCCTTGCATAAGTAATAAAATTTAATTCAGTGCCCCTTAAGAGCGACAAATTTAATGTCTTCCGGTCACAACTATTTCCTGTAAATTGTATGCAATTACTGCCTTTCTCGGAATGAAATTAATTTCACATTTTATGACCTCGGAAGCCTACTCTGCCCACAAACTCGTTTTAATTAACTATCTAGGGTTCAGAGCATATAAAATATGTGACGTATTGTGTACCTTTGGGAAAGTACATTACTTATTTAAATCTGTCATGAGCGCTATCCGTTTATTTTCGAATTACACTATGTAATATTTGTGTAGAGTTTCAATCACTCCAAAGTAGTAATACGAGAGACAAAGCATTAGCTTTCTCCACTGCCTATTATATATTTGTCTTATAGTATAAATAGGAGCACAATTGAATACCGCAGTGGATCTTGTTAACTGTTATTCATAAAATGAAATATATCCCCACATGTAATAACTGATTATGATAAATAATACTCTTAGGGTAACTAAAAGTCTTGCTACACAGCAGCCCAGTTCACATAGTGGCAAGCAGGCAAATAAATACGGTTGAATTAACTCTCACTTCCCACACATCCAAACAACTGATACTAATATTAGATAGCGTGACCATTAAATTACTAGTCTGATCCAGAATAAAATTTCGCAACTTAGAACGTGCATTATTCAGACGCGTACGTATCAATTTCTCTTTTCAGGAAACTAATCCCAATTATAATATTAGTTATTATTGCTCTTTTACATTGAAACATATCAATTTTCGGCACGGTATTAATTACTTTCTAGATAAAATGCCCTTACATAATGAATATACACATATAATTGCTAATAGGGTCATGTCATAATAAAATGATACTAGCTACTGATACTTACAGCCCTATGCAGATGAATTACAAGAATACTAGTGGACTACCATATCAATTCAGGTGTCATGCAGGTTATGTAACATGCATTTGCTTTGTTCCGCTAAATATGTTTCCTTGTTTTTCTTATATAACAATGCAAGTTCTGTTTTATTTTTAAAATGAAAAAGAAATTCCTGTTAATCTGTGATTGATGAGAGGTTATGAACTGATTGCCAATTAGCCTTTGAAGAATAGACCCTTAGGTTACCAAAAGCATAGCCTACACAAATTCCGTTGTATACGTATTTGCAGTGTAGAATGTAGGATAACATCTCGTACAAATTATGTTTGTTGTGAGATCAACAGAACACGAAGCGGAAGCGAAGTGGAAGAGATACTACAGCAAAAACGTAGTATTCCATAGGTATAAGTACTAGGTATATTTTATAAGAATATCCAAATGTACTCAACTCGTGTCTGTATGAAAGGAGGATCATAGGCTTTGATCAGCTCATGTTCTACGGCATTGCCAATGGCATGGGACTAAGGGATTTGAGTAAGTTCACTTCTGCAGCTTTCACTTTTGTAAATAGGTGGATGCAGTACTCACAGGCATGCATTGCGTTACAGTAATAGCGCTCTAAAACCTCAACCATAATGCGCGCATTATACTAAAGAGAATTTTTGCCGAAATTTGTAAGAGCACCTTTTTACTTTACCCATGGGTTCCCAACTTGTAATATTTAGTTCCTTCATATAAACTGATTTTAATATTAAAAAAATACCTACCAGTTAATGTATTATATGTGTTATCGGCTAAATCGGTAGGTAATGCCTAGGCACTACCAGTAATGCCAAAGGGGTTGGCTTTACCAGTACTCCCTAGTCATTAACAGTAATGCCCAGGCATTCCTGGTAATGCCTAAATTTTATTCGGAATTACCAGGAATGACTTTTTTTGCCGGAGAAGGAAGAAATGGCCTTTAAAATTCTTTAGAAAGGTTAAATTGCATAAGTAGATCGATCGAACTGTTATAGTCAGATCCATTATATACTGCAGTGTAAATATTTTTTGTCAGTCAAAGACAACTTTTTTATTTTCAAAATATTATTTTTTGCAATTATATAATTGTGGTTATCCATCATTTACACTCTTACATGTATTTGCATGGGAAAAGTATGCATAGGAGAAAGCTTATTTGAACATTGTTCCCCTAGTGCTACAGTAATTCTGGGTTATACAGTACTAAATATAACGGCACCCACGCATCGAAAGTGTATATATGTCGCTCTAGTAGAGTAGAGGTAAATGATTCCCATTATTCTCGACGTCGCATTATAATAACGACCGTTATCCTAAATTAGAAAACTGGTGATTATAGTCGAAGACGCGAATCTAGGAGGGAAAATCGCGCCGGACTGAAGTTTGCATAGACTGAAGGTCACCTATGACGGAACATCGCATGCCCTGCTGCCACTTCCTTTGCGTATTAAACTAACCTAACCTAATAAAATTCAAACAAACTCAAATAAACTTATAAAATTCAAACAAACTTAATTACGGGCATACTCATGTATGTTCAGTAAAGGAATGACAGCAGGGCACGCGATGTTCCGTCCGAGGGGAATTTCAGTCTATGCGAACTTCACTCCGGCGCGATTTTCCTTCCGAATACCGAAGACGCTCTATAATCGAGACCTTAGGCTATCTCGAAAGTACATAACTAGGTATACAAAACACAGAAAACCCAGCTTAGCTGACTGACAAGAGACCAACTTTAGTTCAACTTTCAACTCTAACAATAAGTACATTATGTACATCCTGGGTTATTGGAAGAGGTTGATTAGTTAGTGTGCTTAGATGGTCGAGTTGCGAGTACTTACGTAGCAACTAGCACAAAGAAAAAACTAAACGGACCAGCTTAGCTAACAGGGAGAAAAGACACCTGAAACTAAAAGAAAGTCGAATACTCCAAATGAACTAAAAGAAATCTGTCTCCAGTGAATAATTTCACCTAGCATGTATTATGAGATTCTTACCCTGCCTGCGTGTCCGAGTTATTAGGATCAAGACTTCAGGACACACATAAGTAGTACATATGTCGTAGGCACAAGTCTCCACTAGGCACAGTGTGCCCTGTGACTAGGCATATTATTATGTATCTACTTGACTTTTCTTTCAATTTTTGCAGGAAAACAGTTTTTATCAATATGTTATTTTTAGCTCTTTTCAAATGTTTCAATGTTATGATAATTAGCTACAAGACAACCCAATTTTACTTAGACACTTTTACTATGACAGTTTTTCAGAATAAATGACACTGGAACAGTATTTGCGGAACGCAAATAGGCATATCGTGTCATACATCATTGGAAAGGCCACAAAATCTTCTATTAAATAGGCCCTTAATACTGTTAATACATATTCATAGAATTATTAGTATTTCGAAAAATATAGAGAAGAAATGGCACTGCAACTGGTATGGTGGGTCCCTGTGCCTATGACATATTATATATTATACACATATAGTATATATAACAAGGCTACTTAGCTCATCTCGTAGTAAATAATAGTACATGGCATGCTGTCTCTATACAGACACACATGCAAGCACAAAAATACTCTACAAAAATATTTCACTCGAGCTGTGCTTCATACAATTTAACAAGGATACATGCAGGACACTTACTTAACTTCAGTTATATACATAGATGCATTTAAGGGACTATCTATGAGAGATGACTGCAATTTTTTTTGTTTTAACTTTTCCCTACTACCTACTTCAATAAACCTTTTATGTACTAAAAATGTAACTTTCCCTAACTCGCAGACTTCATGGCTCAATGCACAGTACCAAAGAAGATGTTGTATACTATTATGCATATCTTCACTTTCTTCACACTGATATTACAACAGTTGGGACTTGGAGGGATCAACTCACTTCTGTGTGACTATAAACTGGGTTAATAATTTAGCAGGCTTTTAGATGATAAATAATAGAACTGACATAGATTATAATCGTTGTGGACAGTTTTATTAAGTCACGGAGACAGAAACTCTTTGAGAAACAAGATTTTTTTTGTACTTTGCATCGTGTACAGACCTAATCAATTCAGTAATTAGACATGTTTTTCTAATAGGATAAATAATTTATTTCATCTGTATGTAGGTATAGGTATGTAAATTATTTCTGACCACTCTCTTTTGCAGCATAATTTTATTTTCCTATTTCATTTATCTGTAGTTATGTGGTTTGAGTAGTTGACTATATAGTTATTTACTCTGCACTTGGGGGGAGGTGGGCTGTGAATGATAATTTTACACTATAGGAAATGCTCAGTTTTGCAATATCAATTGTTGTGGATCCTTTGACTTTCCGTTTTATAGCCTTCGGAATACAAAGCTCCGAGTTATATAACTAGAAATACATTAACAAATTATTCGAATATGCGCACGTCGTAATGCATTCAAATAGGAAAGAATACACATTTCTTATTAAACGCTGAACATCTTGGATTTCGATGCAACTCAAGATAACATAATAATTATTGGTCAATGCGCGTACAAGACGTATTGACGACGTAATACCAGAGACAATTTGCTACGAAAGTAATGGGCAATGCACGGGTAAAGGAGTACCATAAAAAGCCTAGTACCATTAATTTTCCATAGGTTGAGACGTTAAAACAGAAAACCACAAGTATTGTGTAACAAAACGAGGATCACGAAGAATTTTATTATGGAACATTTGACATACTGTAAATAAATCTAGCCAGCGTCGAGATCAAATGTATATTGTTTTAAAAATGGAAAGAATAGACGTGCTTTATTGTTAACGGAGCGTTGCGTTGGCGTGGAAGCTTGCTTTGTTGTACGTGTAGTGACGTTGTTTACCTCCTACAATATCTTTTATACAACAGCTTTCACCTTTTGTAATCAAATTAGACGCCAATACAGTATAGAGAAAAATGGATTACATATATATTTCGCAAGTCTAAGTATATCAGTCCGCACTTCAAACTACATATTAAATAATACAATGGTATAATAATAGTAGAGAGTAGAGGTAGGGACTCATGTCATGTGCTAGCTCACTAGGCACGTACACACAACAATCTAAATACGAACTTTTGTTAAGTTATAACAATACACTCCTGGTGTAGTGCAAAGTATACTACAGGAAGACACTTCAACCGTTACAAGTTCAAGCAATGCTTTTACTTTTTGCCAAGTGCTGCTTCAACTCTAACTAAAGAGAAACTTATAACATCCTCATCATGCATGGCTTCTTCCGTTTTCCCATTTCTGGGGATGTGACATTATACACCGCGAAGACAACCACACCGCGACAACGCGAATTTGTATTTTCAGGAAATTAGTCGTTTTTTGAATTTAAATAACCTAATAACCTAATTAAAAACAGTCAAATCTCATTGTTTGTTTTACAAATGGGGCTATACTCCAAATGGGGCATCCGCGGTGTCTCGCGGTGTAGAATGTCAGGTCCTCATCTCTGGTCTATTGACTTGTCTTTGTGTGTCTGCATTTTGAAAATTCTTGCTCATTGGCTTCATAAGAGATGCATGCGTCCCCTTAGTTAGCCTTATGTCTACATAGGAAGTATTTCCAAGTTTTATTTAAAATGACCAATAAAGTTCAACAAGCTCTTCAGAGTTTCATTATATGTTTGCGTTCTAGAGAGAACATACTTCTTCAAAAATTGCGTAATTTTTAGAAATATATAGTGTTATTTATGCGCAATAGTGAATTTTAATTAAACACATAATGAGCTTTTATTAGTGAAAGCACTTCCCTTGTTAGTTCTGCTTCCATTACGCTCCGACCATATCTCCTGTGTCTATGACTACTCGTCAGTTTACAATACTTATATCTGACTTTTCTTCTCATTTTGATTGATAGGTCTGAACTTGAAAGCCTACAAAGTTTGGTTACCAAAGTTTACTAAAACTTGGTTTCAGTAAAATGCTTTGCCGTTTGCCCTTTTCATAACTTTGTGCGTGCACGTGAACACAAATGTTTTAGCTTTAAAATGTTAAATTGAAATTGCATCTTATTTCTTCAGAGATTATTGCTGCACTGCATATAGTGCGCATAAATTATGGTGCCTTAGATATTATACCTATGCATAAATTGTGAAAATATGTAAGCATTCATATATGTATTAGATATTAGGAAAAAGAGTGACGTCCTTTTACAATGGCCATGACTCATATTATATATGTTGCCGTTACGTCTTACTTTTACATAGCATGGCATATGGGAAGGGTTTTGTGGATTGCAAAATGAGATAGTTGGTTAGTAAATAATATAAAAATACATATTATGTGTGAGCATAGCAGGTATTTGCTATTTCACAACTTTGTTGTTGAACTACTCCGCCCACGAAATTTTTAGGGAAATGGATAGAGTGCATACTGAAGGATAATGCCAAATTGCATCCTGTATGACGAGCTTAATACTACTTATGAAACGTAAGTAACCTATACCAGCATTATAAGTTAGTTATCAGCTAGAATACGTAATATTTCTTTGAAAAGCTATAAAGGAACAATATTTTGAGTTCCAGGAAACAGGGAAACTTGTATCATCCTAAGGAACAATAGTTAGTTAGTTATATTAAAATATTATGACTACTTTACAAAGTATTGTGCATTTGTCATTAATCAAAGTCAGTCCTGTGCATTGGTGTAAAATAAATAGTTGTCTACTCAAGACAGTTATTATTCTTTAAATCTTATAAAACTTTCCCATCCTTTTACACAATAATGCAAACATATTCGTTGATATATTATAATTTACGATGCATACTTTTACCAGTATAGTCTAAAGTAATACAAATGTTTAGTCGAAACATTTTCCAACTGAATTATTCAAAATTGTCACAATCATTTAATGCATAGCAAACCAAATATACATACTATACAGTATTCCATGTACGTGGAGCGACGGTGTAAATTGAGCCCCAATAGGTATTAACCATACATTGTACCTATTTACTCCCAACCTGCTACGACAATCTTATTTTCTGATACTGAAAAGGTAAGTAATTTATCATTTAAGGCGCTCTTGGGTGCAAATGTAGTCTTAAAAAACTGTTTAGCTATTCAGTATTAGTGATGTAGGCTTAAGTGCTAAATCTGTCAATAACTGTTAGGCTTGTTTTAGTGTTGGCCAAAATTCAAGATCCTTTGCATTAGTAAAACACTAATTCTTCTACAGGAATTTAAGTATATAAACAACATCAATGTGTGTCTACTGCTCTTTCTACACTTAATATTGCATGTTCCCTCAACAACATCTTAAATAACAATATTAAAATGTGGAAATAATAAAGGATATTCTTGAGAAAGTGTGAGTGCGGGAGCATTACACGATTTATAAGCACAACCTATGATATATAAAGTTCATGAATGAAGAAATGTATAATGTGGCCATAGGCATTCGTCTTCAGTACCTACCGAAACTACACAAGAACATTAGATTTGGAAACAAGAGTCTTTCTTTTTCCTTTCTCTTCATTAGCATTTTAGCCGTCGTATCCTTTATTATAGTAATAATGTTGACAACCGTTTGTACATATATACTACACCCTGTCCCTAAACGATATTTACCCATAGGTAACATACTTCCAGATTTCCTGAACAAAAACCAGAATTAGACATTTGTAGCTTATCGTTACATGAATACAAGTGCCAATATGCAGCCTTTAATAGCACATCGATTCTACAAAAAAGTCACTAAATAACCGTTTTTTCCTGGCCACAAAAAATTTATTTCGCAAAACCGTAAGTTGTCCCTTCATTAGCATTACATTAGCGATTTTCCACCAAATATCATCAAAATCAAAAATGTCAAATAATTTCACTTTTCTGGGATTCCTCTGAAATTTCTACCACTTTTCCAAAATTTTGAAAAAAGTAAAACTATTTGACATTTTTGGTTTTGATGATATTTAATAGAAAAATTGCTAATGTAATACCGATGAAGGGACAACTTCAGTTTTGCAAAATAAAATTTATCGCAACCAGGAAAACACGAAAAAATTTCAAAAACCATGTATTTTGTCCTTTTAGCCCGCCCGAGTGGGCGAGCCTGGCTTATGTAATCACACTGTCTGTCCGTTCCTCCGTGCGCACGATAACTGCCGAACGCATTGACTTAGGATGATGAGACTTTGTATGCAACATGTCCTTATGATGCCTAGATAGCCTATTGTTTTTGAACAAAATTTTTCCATTGGTTCCTGACACATGGCTGCTTTCACGTTGTCTTCATTTTGATAGTCGAATTAAAATCAGCTGTATTGGAAATAAATCATACCGCTTTCACTTATAGTACATGAATAAATTATACAAATAGATTTTGATGGATCTACAATTCGAATATAAGTACCAAAGATGTTAATTATATTTTATAGTCGAATCCCAAGTAACACGGAGCGTGATGCTAAAGTAATGGCCCAGTATTGGCATATCCTGCACAACCGTGCTGACGCTGGCAGCGTTCAGATATGCCCATTTTTCCAAGAAGGAATTATCCGGTAATTAGTATGAGGATAAAAATAGCAAAATTGATGTCATTAAACTTAATTTTACAATGTTAATTATTACTGAAAGATTTTCTGCTACAATAGCTCATGCTCGTGTAAATTCCACTATGAGAATTTTAGATGTCGTAAGCACGACTCTGTGTGGAAATCAATACAGTATGGACGTACGGTATTACATAGTCATTTGCTTTTACACGATTATCTATGCATTTTATAGGTTCATACAATTTACTATCGTTGGGGTGCATATCCACTTATAAATTTTTAATATTAATTCCCAGCTATTTTGCAATAAAGAGGAAAGTAATAAAAGAGAAGAAAAGGCAAGTCAAAAGAAATGCTCCTTTGCTTCTGATAAAAGCTTAGGTATTATTAGAAAAAAGTCTTCTTAGAGTACTGCGCTGATTTACAAATGTAAACCAAGTATGGGCAAATATATGAAATAAAGTGCTTATATGGGCGATCAAACACAATCTCTTAGGTACGATTTATATTTCGTTTTATACCAGTTTGTCGCAAATTTGTGAAGCATCTCTAAGTACTATATGGAATGTGTAACCTGGTGGTATAGTGTTTATACTGTAATTTAAATCTGCTGCAATAGGTAAAAGCATTACAATTCTATTAGCATATAGTAAGTACTATGTGTAGACATTTGTACGTACATTGTACATACCAATGCTACTACGTGTAGTAATCAAATTCTTTTGTCGAAGAAATTTCTCTCTTTCATGTTTTCCAATTTTATCGGCATTTGAATCTAAAGGAGTTCAAAGGTACTTTTCAATACTTTGAGTAGCTTAATAGTTTTGAAGTGTGGTGAGCATGTCTTACACACAATAAAAAGGTAGAGCTTTTCACACATGTTTCTATGAGTAATTGAAAACTTTAAATTGGAATGTAACTTACCTATCTAAATTAAACAGTCATCAGAAATGCAGTTTTTTTGTTAAGTACAAAATACATACTACTATGTAAAAATGTCAAGGAAATTATAGACCTCATCTTTAGAATAGAAGGTAGGATACACGTAACCTATACTATATTTTATAACTAATAAATAAGTAAATACTAATATATTACTTATAATAGTAAGGCCAAACTAATAATGCATGAATTTACAATACAGAAAAACTAACTCGAAAGATGAAACAATTATATACAGGAAACATTAGCAAATATTTATATAGCTTAGTTAAAAATCAAGCAGAAGATTATGCAAAAAAGGTACTAGCAAAGCTTAAGTTGTGTATTCAATACATTCTGGGCACCATTAAGATATTTTTTGCACTCCACTTATTAACAAGTATCTGTTGTTTCTGGCGAGTAAAAGTGGAAGATATGAAAAATGCAAATCATATCATGCTTATTACCGTAATGTAGAATTAATGTGGTGCATATTTGTATAGCTGTATTATAGATGAGATTACCAAGGAATAGAAGACTGTTTGCATTATGTAATAAACTATCTCAGCTCCCATCATGTACCGTACCGAAAGGTAGCTAACTTCTCCGTTTTGCTCTCCACCGGGAAGCAGTCTAATGGCAATATGCATGCATATTAGATATCTCTGTTACTCGTGCTGAATTGAAATTTGCACATTTTGAGCTGGATACGTAATTTCCGCTGTGCCATAAAAACTAATCAAACTCGAGTCAACTCGCAGTCAGTCTACATTCATCCAACTAATCTTAACAGTTATCTGGCAAACCTTTAAATGCACTCAAATGCTCAGATTGAAGAATAATTGTACTACAGATAGCTCATCACTATCACTTAAACGGTGCATTATTCTAGGCAATGCAATCTCTGCGTTTTAGTTAATACAAGGAAAATCTTTACTTTGCATTGTTCACATAGCAAAAAGCTAGTAGCACTACCTACCCTGGGTAGGTAGTGTTAATAGTATTTACATTTACATATTTATTTAGAGGGAGTAAGGTGACTTACAAACGGTTTGCTTGCCTTCGTGTGCTAATGATTGGAAAACAGACAAGCATTTATGTACTGATTCTTTCTGGCACTTGAATAAATACAACTTGAACTTGATTTACACCCATGTAAATATTACCTATTTAAGAAAAGTGTAAGTATTCAATTTTCTTTCCATAAGCTGTAGGCCGCATAAGGTACATATTCTGCAGTCATTTAGTGTATATCGGTGATATACTGTATTAGTAATTAATTACTCATTATCATTTAAATTTAAATGCAAGCTTAAAAGGTATATTAATGTTCATTCAAGAGCCATTAGTTACAATTTATGGCTATTTATGTTCACTGAAGAACACTAACTATAAGAGTTACAGAGAACGATTGTGGTAGAAAATGCACTAGTCATAGTGTGTAGGCATGAATAATGGCTACAAACTTAAGGCCATCAGTGTATGGGAATTTGGAGATATGGAGTAGGACAAGGAGTTGTAAAGAAAAGTTAATGGCAGCCATTGTGTTGTGTCTGAGCACCGATTTCTAGACAAGAGGTACTCTATAATTATTAGGTGTGGTGTAGCGTGGTGTATGAAGAATCTACATACAGATGGAAATCTGTCAGCAAAAATTTAGAACTGATTGAGTTCACAAAGAGAAAGGAATCATGCTTATTTATTTGTTTCGTCTCAATTTGTTTTATACACTCCATCCCAGCGTATCTTCCATTGTCATTATATCAAAAGTTAGAGACACTCAAAAGCTGACTTTTACTTAGATAAAATATACTTACTGCATTGCATTGTTCCTATGAATTCTGGACAGCGTATTGAATAAGAGAAAAGCATTCGATAGTTTTCCTTTTCCTGCGCAGAAAGTATCTCCAACAGCAGGTTTATACATTCCATAGATACGTACGTGTTGGTATTGTGTACAGGAATACGCAATAATAGTTGTGTATTCAATGTATTTATGACATGTCTCTTCCTTTCATTCCAAATTGGAAAACAAGACAGGGAATTGAGAAAGGAGGAAATATTATTTAAATACATAACAACAACAACGAAATAGCGCTGTCTGTATTCTATAAATATAAGTATATGAAATACAATGGAGTGACTTGATCCAAATTCTGATTTGCTCTTTCCAATATCTCTAACTATAACATCACAATTGTATTATCTACATTTGTATTTATTATCCTTTTCATTTCCTAGGTCTTTCTAAACAATGTATTTATAAATCCCTATAAATAAAATCTAAATCGAAAGTTAACATTAAACCCCTTGAATCTTTTGCAATGTATACCGCTGTGTAGTTTGCATAACAAACCAACAGATTCATATAATGCATACGCAGAAGAATGAAATCATAATAAATTTGGAAACCTTAAACACTAGTGTCAGTGCATTATATTGGCATTATAATTGTGGCCCATATTCATCGAACCATAATATAACGCACAATACCACAAATAACTTTGTAGGTGATGTATACACTTTCAATTAACACTTAAACAGTTCTACAAAAATTTTGCAAAATGATTTGGAATATGAAAATTCTAAGGTTAGACGCGAAAGGGCATTGACATAGACTAATCAGTGATCCGTATGTAAATTATGTATCTATAAAGCTAGCCATTACATATATATTAAATATACTGTGTGTTAGGTAATGTGAAATGTAGGCTTGAAAATTGAACTTTATTGAAGCAGAAACTAATCTGATTTCAGATACTTTTTCAGTGTGTTTATAAATAAAATTCCAATCCAAATACAATACTAAGAATGCAACAACCATATCTTATTACATTGACACACTTTTAGACACCTAAAATCTAATATGATGGCATAGTGTGGTTATAAATAAATATTTGCAATATGACGCATTTGTAGAATATGTTTGTACTACTAAATACAATGTATGTAGGCTAGAAATACCATATTATCCAAGAATCCCTTCTGTTTATGTTGACAAGGACATGGATATAGTACTAAAGACTTAATATCAATGCTACCGTCGTACAAATGAAATCTGTCCGCGCTGTGTTTCCTTTTTCAACTGAAAGTTGCCGTAACTACAATGTGATTTAGCTGAAATCTGCCGTGTGCAGACTGCCACTTTTGCTGAACATATTGTCCCAAAGGACCCTACATGCTAAAGATATATACTGCTTACTTAGGTATTGGGGCGTGTAGTGTTCTTACTTAAAAATTCTTAATTATAATATGAATGTTTGCCCAGGATAATAATAGTATGTATAAAAAGATCCCTTTACACTTTGCATACTTAATATTGCTCAATATGAGGCACGCATATATTTTACAATAATGTTTGTTATTCACACAGACGGTCACAAAATACATATTTGTAGTTTTGTGTGTATTTGTAAATTGAGTAAGAATAGTAATTGCCTATTTATTAACTTACATATATTTAGTATGTACATTTGGACCCTTTGCGGCAATGTTTAGCTAAAATGACACATTGTAGTAGGTGGGGTAACTTTCAGATAAAAGCAAAAAGCGAAACACAACGTGGACAGATTTCCTTTGTAAGACGGCAACATTAATTCACAGCCTATACAAAAATAATATTATTACTATGAACATAGTTGTTCCACTTTAACAAAATATAATATTACTTGAAACAGTCTCTTTGGTTCCAAGAAAATGCGAAATATAATTTAAGCGTAGATACTACATGCATCAGAGAGGTTGCTGTACATTCAGACGGATGCAAGAATAACTAGGTATGTTAAATTAAGTTGATGGTGTCAAAACACCACCGCACCGCTTCTACCGACTACACATTCTAAATAATGTGGAGGAATGACTGACATTGGGAGAAAATAAGGTGAACCTAAATGCGCAGAGAAATTACTTGTAAGTAGGGTAAATTCTTTCCAGCCCATTCTTATTCACTATATAATATCCTTCCATCGAACTGATTTGATTATTATGCAGACCATCAGTCACAGTATACTGAGAGAGAATACTGACTAGTCCGGGGGTCAGAAAATTCAACCGTATTCCTTAAGGATGCAGTTGATTTAACAAATTGTAACACTTAAGGGAGTGTTCAAATACTGCGAAGGACACGTTGTGCACTGTATTCTGTACCTATCATCTCAAGTATATAAATTCAGGCAATGTAAATTCTGCCTTAACCATTTGGTGCAGAGATGTTTCCCATTCACCTAAAATCTTAGCTCATTTGACCAATTTTGAAAAGTTTTTTAACATCAAAATACAAATAAAGAAGTTTTTATTAAAACGCTTCCACCATCCAACAAATATTTAACTATATAAATTCAAATTAAGTTGCCGAAAAATAAGCGCTAAGTATTAGGAGTAAGCTTATTAAAATTCCAAAAACTTTAACTTTAATTTTATATACGTATTCAAGTGCCTACATATATAAATAACTATAACTCATTTGACAGTTTATCCAAAATTAAGAAATGAGGATGCTACTTTGAAACTTTACAACATTTATACACTGTAGGTCTTGTGGTATTTTTCAAAAAATTGTTAAGCCAAGCCATCACAGTTAGCCCGCTCGAGTGAGTGTAATGTGACATAATTGGAATAAATATCATTGTAAACATTGATTAACAAAATTTAGTTTAGTGTTTCTATGGGAAAATTTATAAAATTTATTTTGGTTTTCCTATGGGAAACTCACAAAATTAATTTGATGGTTCTATGGAAAAATTCACAATAAGCTTTAGGTCGGGGTAAACAAATAATTTGATTGTTCATTATAAGCAGTCATACGTCAGGAACCGGTGGACCGATTTCGGGTAATTTTCAATAGGCTACCTAGGCACCATAAGGATATTATGATGTATACCAAGTTTCATCATTCTAAGTTAATGCGTTCGGGAGTTATAGTAATGACAGACATACAGACACAGGTACCCACAGACGGACAGATATTTCGATTACAAAAGCCAGCCTCGCATACTCGGGCGGGCTAAAAAGAGGAATTAACTAACACATCATTTGAAGACTCCCTTCCCTACACATATCGCATTTGAGGATCCAAAGTTTTTGTATACCCAACGGAAGAGAAAACAAATGAGGACGATTGCGTGCTACAAGGGATTTGGGATCTTCAATTCAAGTTTCCAAACAGTCTTCTCTTTAAGAAATGTAAGTGTAGATAAAAGATAAGGTATTTAGCTATTGTTTGAAAAGAATAAAGATTGTATGTATGTAGAATAGAAAGAAAGTAAGATATCTTATTTGTTACTTATTTTGTAAGAATAATGCACACTTATAGGTACTTATCGCTGGGCGATTAGTTACGTAACATTTTGTGGTAACTACCAATACCAATAGCACAATCTGTTGGTGACCATAAAGAAGAGACGAAGGAAAGCAGGCAGGCAGGCAAGCCTTGAGAAAAACTCTTGGCATGAAGACAAAGAACCAACTGAGAACAAACAACTCGACATGAAATCTGCAGTAAGTAGGTAGAAGGGAAAGTAAAGAAAGTCTTCTGGCAATATGATACTATCAGTGAAACCGATGCTAGCAAATATTATTTACTAAACGCATCAATGCGTCTTATAGTAAGCGAAAGGTGCAGATAATACACAATCAGTCGGTTCACTTGCAGTTTGTTAGTTAACTTGCTTCACTGCACAACAATGTGGCTTGCTTTGGCTACTTACTTATCGTTAGTTTGTGATAACTGTACCACTCTTCCGTCAGGCTTATTTCAAGAGACCATTAAGCACGCTAAACAATATCGCATTACCAACACATTAACGTTCTTTTCCATGAAGTACAGATATATTGCCCCACTAACAATTATCCACTTGGCTGTAAATCCTTTGCCCTTTAACAATGTACTAATAAGGTAGGGATAAGGATTCGTAGAATAATATTTTAATACTTTTTGTGCGCATTGAATTTAAGGAGAAAAAGAAACAAAAATGCAAACAAAGTAAATATAAATACATAATATCGTAGCTCAATGGGGGCATAGTACGTTTGCATAATTCAGAATTCAGATAACAGTTAATGCAAGTCCAAGTTAATCCAGTAACTACCCACTTAATATATTGTATTTCAAAGAAAATACAGATACGCAATAACATAACATAGTATTACTTACCATAACGTATTGTTTATTAAATATAATATTCTCCATTTTTCTCTATAGAGTTCCATTCAGGATTGGACCTCATATGAAAAAAGTTTCGTTTTGGTGTTGTGCAATATCTTGTTTTCCAATAAAGAGACAGTAAGGTAGACGATCTGTAATTGTAATATATACAATGGAAACCGCAAATAAGGGAATTTGCGGGACCGAAAAGATCTGTCCCCTTGTAGTAAGTGTTTCCCTTATAACCGTTAAGGAATCTCTTATATAGTGTGAATTATACCTGCTATACGCATTTTGGCTAATATTATGCAACCATATAGATAATGTGTTAGTTTATTTAGTAATAAATATTATTGCCTAATGTATTAAACGGAGTGTGTGTAAAGTGGAAAATATTTTGTTATGATAATGAGTACTGAGAAAAAGTCCAAATATTGAAAAATGATTTGAATCAATACCAACTCAAACTATTGTTATCGAACTCAAGCTAAAATATTCTGTTATTTCTGATGTTTGCTGAGGTCATTTTATAATTTGAACCCTAGAACAAACATTTACTGAGAAAAACATTAATCAAACTAATTATTGTGAGATATGGGCAAGGTACTAAAACTGCAGATATGTCTTTGTAACTGTCAATGTTTAAAGCATTAATTCACAACTGAGGAAAATAGTTAACAAATTAGCGTTATTAGTCAAAAAATCCCTTATATACCGAGCTCTGGACCACAACTATTCAAATTTATTGGTCCTCATAGGAGGTTAATATCCGATTTAGCTTTGTTGAGCTAGGCTTTTTTACCTATAAACCAACTAGGGTCCTATAACAATGTCGTTTTTAGGGGGTTTTCCTTATACCCGGATCCCTTATATCCGGTTTCCACTGTACTACATATATAATAATCCCGCGATCCACAAACAATATTATTATACAACCTGGAGAATATACCAGCAGTCAGTAAAGTGCTATTTATGGATGTATTTATCTGTACGTATATTTAGTTCAATTCTAATAACACTAGCTTTTAAGCATTATGTATATTGCATCTCTTTATATAGTATAGGACTATAAATGTATAACATACATAAAGCTCTAGTGATTCTAAACGGCCATTGATTTGCACAATGCATTAGAGTAAAACCTCTTATACATTGCTATATATTATGACTTTTGTGCAAAATGTATCAAGCAGGGAGATGTAAAAGTAAAGAAACAAAAGTTTGGATTCAGACTTGTTAAGAACAATGAAATGTGGAGTCTTCCTGAAGTATAATATAGTTTGTTTAAATTATCTCTAGCAAGTTGGAAAATGTCAAAAATGAAACATGTCATAAAATATTATGTTCTTAGTTAAAGTGCTTTCCCTTTCTTTAAATTCAAGTTGCTTAAGAAATGTAAACTGAATAGCCATTTAAAATTGCATACTGCACGTGCAACTTATCAAAAATTTACTATGACAAAAAGTATAGTATATACAGAATAGATGCATATCCTTGTAATTGTAACTTTAGTTAAAAACATGCAAAGCAGTTGTAAGTAGTTTCCTAAATTTAGATATCCCAATGCTAAAATTTACTACAAAGCATTACATTTTTGCTTAAATTTTACATTTTGCGGCGCAAATGCAATTTTAGACACGCAAGAACTTCATTTTAGATAGAGTAGATAATTTTTTCGTGGTTATTTAATATCTAGCTTCTACGGTCTTTTTGGTAATCATAGGAGTTCAAAGTCTACATTACATTAGAATATTTTTGCGTCTATGCGGACTTCCCCTCCCCCATTGTGAATGCCGAAAGCTCTGGCAAACTTAGCAACATATTTAACTTTCTCCTAGAAAATCAGGATATTAGAATTCAACTTTGGCTTGCATCTCGAAGGAAGTTGTCGTGCCGGAAGAATCCTCCCAACGTAAGATAACTTCATATTGTCATAGGTGCCTACATATGGTACGTAACATAACAATCTCAACATTGCATGAGAGTGAAAAATGGTACAAATTGCAAATGAGCCGCATCATTATTGATTTAGCTGCATTATGATAAGAGTATTCAAAAATGAGTATGCAGAAAATACGCCCTTCAGCTGTCGTAAATGTGGCCTGTCAAAGTCAACTAAAAAATAGGGACTTTTTACTTGCATCTGGATTGTTACATTACGCTACATAGTATGGTATAAATTCAAATGCTAGTTATGCTTAAACCCTTGCATATTATATGTCTACCTTCCAAATGTGATATGGAAATTGCATTTTAAGTAGAAAAATGTTTTACATGGCAGAACATTCTTAAATAGAAAAATTGGATTTTCGCAAAAATTGTTCCAATTATAGATTATAAAGTAAATATAGGAAATTAAAGTTGATATCTTCTTATACTTGAGTAAATATAAAATATTTTTAGTGTAGGCAACAATGCTTCCCATAATAGTACTGCGCTAATGTACATACTTAACTATTGAACCATTAGACGATAGCAATCCTGTAGTTTATAAACTTTAAAATAGCTGGAGACTTTTATATGCTCATGTCCTACAAATGTACTGGTTGACGAAAGTGTAATGATGCCTGAGTTATGGATTATACTGTATTACCGTATTCACTCTAATAAGCGCCCACTCTCCAAAAAGCGCCCACTCTCTAATAAGCGCCCCCTCCCCGAACC
>JAQFYC010003311.1:0-21218 GCA_034694165.1 Tomocerus mixtus | reverse complement strand
CTTGGCTTCAGCTGACGTATACACAACTATTAAGAGTAAAAGGAAAGCATAATCACATATCATAACTGCGTAGAAACCTTTGTAATAAGTATACAATAGTACGTAATACTATAACATTTAAAATCATACTCGCATCACGTTACCCTTGATCCTCACCTATTCCCAAACAGGCTTGCCAGATATACTTAATAAAATAACTACAGATACGAGTACAATGTAGAATACCTAAAATATCTAGTGTGAAAATTCCCCTAACTTTGTTTCGTAGTAAGTAATTTAACTTTAGATGGTCCTTCTAACAGAGTCGGCTATAAATATGTAGGTACTATCAAATTGAAAATAACTAAATAAGTAGTTCATTTTGCTTTATTTCACTGTTGTTTTGCTAAAGTTACCTACTAATCATTTACTCCCAATTTAACGAAAATATCAAGAGAATAGTGTGACTTTAACATGGTCCTTCTAACACAGTCTGGCTATAAATATTTAGGTAGTATCAAATTGAAAATAACTATAGTTTAGTGTATTTTACTTTATTTCTCTGCTGTTTTAATGACCTACTACATTATCTACTCCTAATTTAACCGAAATGTCAAAAGAATAGCAAAGTGTGTTAAAATCACAGAATAACCCAGAAAAATTGCTCCTCAGTTACTTCAATACAAAAAATTCCACAAAAGAAAACTTTGATTTTCGTCGGAGTAAGAAGAATGTATGTATAGCATTTTTAGCATATGCGTAGAAATATGAAATTCTTCATCCCAAAAACAACGTCTCATAGTGGCAGTATTTTCGCCATCGTGTCATGCATAAAATGTAGGTGAATCTGGTAAGCCTACTTACAAACATGTCTGGGAATTCATTTTTCCCTTTCCATCTCAAACTCAACTCAACTCATTTTGAGCTGAACTAGTAATGTAAATAATACTATTACATTATAACATATTCTCTCACCCAAGTAAACCTAACCAAACTGGTTCTTCTTCACTGACTCACTCCCTTTTCTTGTGCAACACTTAAATAGTACTAGGAAAATAATAAGATGAAAAACCAGATAGCAAAGACTAAAAGTATAAAGAAATCTTCCTTTATTCCCTTCCTCTCTACTGCTCTTTCTTTCTCTCTCGCTCCCGAAAAGTAATCATAATCCAAAGAAATAGATTGCATTCTCTAATAATATTGTAGAGTTCGTGTATGTGCTATACCTTTCTTCTGAGACTTTCCAAACAAGGATTGCAGGGTTCCTGGCCTGATTCTGATTCTGGTCTGGGCTGGCCTGGCTTGTATACAAAAAGGATTTTATTATGCGAAAAATACAAAAGATTATAATAGTTTCATTGATATCACGCATGAATTGCCTCAAGACAAACAGTCAAAGCATTATTACTACAATGGGGAATGTATGCATGCAATATTACAAAGAACTTTCATACATAAGAGAATCTTCAACAAGTAAAACTACAAACTACAGTGTTGCACTTAAAGAACTATGAAGTACAGATATTACATACAGAATGGATATTATATAGCACGTTATTATTATTATTATTACTAATTATAAGGAGCTACGCGGTAGTTAAGGATATATCCTTGTTATCAGTTACAACTATTATTTCGGCAGTATGAGGAAACTTTGTCGTTATGATAGGAAGGTCCGCCGGAAGTCTTTATTTGTTAGCACCCTGAGCAGGGCAGGAGTAGGACAGACTAAAGTTGAAATCTTTGAGAATATTATTTCACCTTACTACTTACGTTCTACAAAAGTATGTACTTTGATATTTTATCCATATTTTATTATTCTTTTAGTACTTTTAATAGCACTTCTATATAGTGCGATTATTTTGAGTGTGGCATTATATGTACAACCTTATTGTTTGGAATCCTTGGCAAAGCTATACAGTTATTCTACATACAAGTTATGACGTAGTTGTAGTAGCACAGGGCAGAGTAAACCTATAAAGTAGAACAGTATTGGTATAACAATAAAAAACATGACTTTCTTCGCAGCAGTCACGAAGAGAAGTCCCAATCCCAACCCAATAGCTATGATGTGGTCCTAGGAATCTTACATTTGACCTATCAATAAGTAGGCAAGGCAATCCCAACAAACCAAACTACATATAAGTAGGTAAAGTATACCACACCACACTGTATATAAGTAGAATACTTGTACGCAATGTATTATGTACTCAAGTGACATAGTATACGATTTCATCTTTAGAGAGAAAAGAGAGCAAACGAAAAATACAAAGAAAAATTACATAATAGGCAGTACGCATAGTATAGTATACCTACCTTGTACATTAAACATAATATAGCAATGTTTGTACTACTACAAATAGGTAGTACACAGAAAAATATCTTTAAATATGTTTTTCCCCAACACCTAAAATAATTAATGTAATATTATTATCAATATACAATATTATTTCTTATACAGATTTGTGTTGGACGCAATAATCACCATTTCATGAAAATGTAAATCATCAACTAATGTTCTGAAGGGCGCGTTTTTATTTGTAGAAAACCGATTAGTTGCAATTAATTGGTGAAGTAAGAAAAAATTATTTGAGAATTCTCTTGCAAAATAACAAAACATCTTAGGAAGTGTAAATACTGCCGGCTATGTCCAATCTCCCTTCAACTAAAGGAAAACTAAAGCTCACACTATTTTTGATAGCTTAACATAGAAGAAGAGGATGTACATACATACATAATAGAATGGAAGAGTTTCATGTAATGTAACTAAAATAATCGTAGACCTCTTCTCTATGTTATGGTCATGGTTTGGCTTGATATTCTTTGTTAGTTATTATAGGGCGGTTCTATTCTATTCTAGTACCTACAAACTACATGCACTTTATACTATGTGATGTGATATACATGTAACTTATTATACTTTTACAAACATATCTGTAGTACAAATATAATACATACGTCCGTATTCCTTTACAGAGTACTTACGAGTAAGTAAAAATATGATATACTACACTAGAATGGAATCGTCGAGAAAAAGAAAAAGTGGAGACTAATCCATTTTTACGATTTCTTCTCTTTTATCTTTAGGAGCAGGATGAGGGTGACTTGACTTGACTGAACTGAACTGGAGTTGACTTCACTTACTTCCTTCTACTACAGATATCTACAGTAGTACTACTATGGTTCCTCTTTTTCTTGTTCTTCGTTTGATACTACATGCTATAAGAATCAGCTAATATTACAATTTCTCAGAACAAGGCACGAAACTAAACTAAAGAAAAGCAACGCCAACTCTCTTATATAAGAAACACAAGGAAGTCCAACTGAAAAAACAAATCCAAACGAAGAGGAGAAGGAAGGAAAAGGGAAAGCAAACCAATTGGAGAGGATTAAGCCAAAAATCGTCCGGTTCTCTTCTATTTCCTCCATTCTATCTATTATAGCATTCTATTTATCTGTCTATCTACTCCGGACAAGGGGCTATGTAAAGATACTTCACAAAATCTTTATATACAAGAAAAGGAACAATACAATGACTTCTCTTCTCCTCTGGTTCAGGAAGGCGTAAAAGTAGAGACCTTCTAATAGCCTACTACAACCATACTGTCACATCACACAGTCCAACTCCAAATCCAAATCCAACACAACAAACCTAATAATATCCTACTACAAGGATACTACTACATTTAAGTGCATATGTACATAATCATGTCTACAACCATTCCATTCCACTATACTTAAGTTAACTATAATAGAATTCAGTGTCGAGGCAAAGTAAGTACAACGAGACACGACACAATACAAAAGTCAATTCAAGTCCACCAAAGTGCAAGTGCTACAGATACTACTACTAAAACTACAACTACATACAATACTATGTACTACCAATCCACGAATAAACTTCTCAAATACTAACCAATCCAAATTACAGCCTTTATCCAGTATTAACCAGACCAGAGGAATCCTTTCTCTGCTTTCCTACAATACAGAGAGCATTATACAATACTACAATACACAATACATACAAAACAAACTCACTCACAGCAAGCAATACAATACAACTACTAATAGTACCATAAAACGAAACTCATTCTTGTACTATTACCCTAGAGTACCTACTACCTACATTATATTACCTTCATGAATACAACATAGTACACACACAAAAGAAATATACTACTTTATACTATAATACACACAAATAATAGCCCAAGAGCAAAGTAAATACATACATACATACTATACTACAGTACACATTACCCATACCTACTTTACAAATACAAAGGGACTTCAAAAACTCAAAATACTTACATGCTGATACACTTAATTGGATTGTTTTTCCAGAAAGAACTACAAACAAAACACAACCAGACCAGCAGGTAGGTACTTACTAGTACTTACACAATATCTAGAGCAAAGTTAGTTGGTTATTGTTCAAAAAATAGGACGCAGAAGGAGAAAAACAAAATTATTGGATTTGTACCTACTTACTAATACATAAGAAGATTAGATTTACTTCAGAGAACAACTACAAACAACAAATAACAGCCCACTTTTCAATTACGTAAAGTAAAAATTACATAATATCCTATTAAAGTGTTATATAATACATCTTTCGGAAGTCTACGATATTTACAGGGATATAAACTACTTAAAGCTACTAAATTGACTTTAAGTGGTAATGATACAATTATGCTTCAACCTTAGACATACTTATTATGTAGTCGTAGTTATCAATTAAATTGTGTATGGCAAATTGGCAATAATAGTAACCAAAATAAACTAATTTACTAAGTCAAACAATGACGGAGAACTTAAATTAACTAGTAAATGCCAAATCTATACCCACGCAAGATCGGGAAATTACAACATCTATTACAATATTACAAATTGCAAAAGAAACAGATACACTAGGAGATTACATCTACATATACCAATATTACAAATTGTAAAAGAAACAGAGATTCCTTTTTAAAATGGTGGTGTTAGTTATATACTAAATAGATATTATTATTTAACATCAAAAGTTGCGTTGTGATAGTACGAATTACGAATAAAACGGATACACATGACTGGGAGAGACAGAGAACTGAAGTGGTGCTCTTACATCCATACTAATAGTTCCAAGTCTAAGTTGAACTCAACTTACAGATACAAGATACTGTACTAGCATAGCGTAAATGTTAAACGTAACTACCTACTAGAGAGAAAGTTGTCCAAAATCCAACCATAACCAAGGGAAGCTAGGAAACTACAAAAGAAAGCCGCTTTGAAAGTGGAGCCGTTGTTGAGTTGAAGTGAAGTGAGAGAAGAGAAAGTACTTGTCTCCTCTTCCTTGTCTGTTCACTGTGTCTCCTTTGATTGTGAGCTGACCGACGAGGCGATAGGACTGCTGAACAGATCAGACTTACAAAACCAAACCAAACCAAACCAAGCAAACTAACGCAAAACCAAACCAAGACTCATTCTCTGCTTAAATACATCCATACATACATACAGAACAGATCTATTGTGTTATTGCTATATACTTTAGTCAGTACAGTATAGTATTTATCTACAAAAGTCAAGTCAAGAGTTGACTTTGACTCTGTCAAGTTCTTACTATATTTACTATCTTTCTGTCCCCTCTGTTCAAGTTATACAATACCATACACTACACTACATACATACAATACAGTACAGTCACTTACTAACTTAGTATTACGATTACTGCCAAAGGAATACAACTTTACCTACTTCTTGACTATTGGTACTATAAGCTATAAGGATCAAAACGATGACATTTTATTACTTTAACAAGATCAAAGCTTCATCTTCATCCTCTCCTCGTCCTTTGGCTTTGGATTTCTACGATTCCATTTCAGGAGGCTATCACCATCATCATGTTCTGGGGACCAAGTCTTTTCTAATGTCCTTTTTCATTCTTCTCGTCTTGGCCAGTGATCAAGGTACGTATATTTGTAGTATAACATTTCCTATGCTACTTACTTCTTTTTGACTAATCAAACTTTTACTCCTTGCTCTTGCTTCACTTGACTTGAGTTGACTTTCACTTGCAACTTGAGTTCAGCTCAGTTGGCTATGATATTACTTACTTACTTGCTATTGTGGAGAATTATTTGTACTTACTACGTCATACCTACTAACGCCTGCAATTTATTTTGATATAATAAGATGTCTACTTTCACAAGTCAACTATTTATAAAGGTTCAAAGTCCAAGTCTAAAAAGTATACACACATCTGTAGGTAGTACGAGTATAAGTAGTACATTTAGCGTAATTTGATTTTGTTACTTTTAGGTAGTACAATACAATACAGTACAGTAAGTATGAGTAGGTACCTTGTACTAGATAACATTTTATAGGATTTCAATTTCAAGTTCCAAGTAAAGTAGTTCCTTTGATAGAAAGAATAGGTGCTTTCAGCATACTTATTTTCTACGGACCTAACGTAAGTACAGTACAACTTTACAGCATAACGCAACCTGCTGACGATCAGAGTTTTTCACAAAAAGAAATTGGATATTGATTATGTTGTGTTGTTGAGCACTATGAAATGCAATGAAATACGAAAAATTTCTCCTTTTTCATTTCTTCATCTATGTAAGTGGGATATAAATCCCATATTATATGCATTTACTACCGTACTGCATACAAATACATTCTTGTATGTCTAATAAATATACAGTATGTGTGTGCAGATGTTGTTCTGTTCAGCTCTCTTATGAAAATTATTACTTTCTAGATTTTATGGGCAGGGTAGGTCTAGAGTATAATACAGCAGATATTCACCCATTTTAATTTTCAACTGACAAACTGAAAACTCTTTACAGAAAAATAAGTAAAATATTTTACATGGTCCTTCGAGCCGGACCTGTTTCGGAATTTGATTTAATTAGCCACATTTTATAAAACAATCATTTACTTGTTAAGTTAGTTGAACGAATCTTGGGGAAAATATATTGTGCTATTCATCGTTATGGATCACCCTGTAGATGTTCCGTATTCTATGTTGTGTTGTGTGTAGATATTTTTTTCCATATTCCATGATCTCGTAAATACATATATTATGGAATAGAAAGGGAAAATAAGTAGCAGAATTACAGTAGAAAGTAACACAACATGCAATTTGCTACCTTGTTAGTTACACATGCATACATAGTGCTGAACTGAACAGTAGAGATAAGTAGATAGCTAGATACATTCTTTGTACTTATATATTATGTACCTAGTTATGTGTGAAATTGAAATACTTTTCTAAGTTGGTGGGTTTATTTCCAAATTGAATTTTCTATTTGAAAAAAATATAGTACTCTTGTTCAATTTTGGATTTAGAGCAGAACAGCGTAGACGTATGTTATGTACTACGTAGGTACTTCATGTCATATGTACAAGCCTTGCCATGCCATGCCATGCCATGCCAGTACAGGCCTTGGCGTAGAAAATATTTTCTGTTGCGACTCGTACACAGAAATAAGGTAATTCTCCTTACATTATGTTATGTTGTGTTGTGTAGCTCTATTTACAGGCTTACAAAGAAATAACTCAGTTTGCAATTTCGCTTCCTCTTTGTTGAAGAGTAAACTATCATGAAATACTACAAGTGTCAAGTTTCTAATGTCGTAGTCTAGTGCCTTGCCTTGCCAGACTACGTACGTACCTACGTACAAGTATGTGTTTACAACTTATGCTATTATTAGTTATATGTAATGCTACAATTTCTATCCTGTTAATATTGCCGTAAGTAAAATGGGGCTTGTAGTGTAAGTAGTATAGTTAGTTTCTTCTCAAGCAATGTGTCGTAGGCAAATATGGATTATGCAGTCAGTACTGTACTAGAAAATAATTTTATTTTGTTTTCCAACAAAAGATAATTGCATACACAAATATACAATACACAAAAATTGGGAACAAATAGAAGACCAAGTGATCTAATAAAGTGAGCTGATGATTTTACTTTGAGCAAGGAATTAAAATTAATTGGCCTTATTTAAAGTAAGTATGTTTTGGTTAAATGTTTTGGCGATGCAAAAATAAATGGTCAAGCAATTGCTTTCAATGTGAATTTCAAGTTGTCTAATTTGCCGTAAAAATCATTAGAGAGCAAATGTGGGAGCTCACAAGCACTTATGATTAGTGTCCGGGATCATCCACAATGATTCCTGGAACCGTACAACGCCCAAAGCACAACCAAAAAATGTCACAAAATTTTTATGTATTTTCATTGATAACGAATTACTAAAACCATATATTAGGGTTTTGAATTTTGGGATTTGTAGAATTTACTACATGTTTTGTAAAATTGGGGTTTTGGAAGGGTATCTGTGATCCCCTATAGAGGCTATAGAGGTATCTATGACTCTGACATATCATACAGTGAATTACAGTACCCAAGTGTAAATGTAAACCTCTAGGCATTTGAGTGTACGTATATGAAGTAGTTATGTTATAGGTAGTGATAGTGTTGGAGTTTGTCTCACTCGAAAAGATTTACAGCAACTCGTTACTTTCCGTTTATTTCAGGTATTTACGCGAAGAATCTGAATAAAATTATGGACAATAGTTGGCAACAAGCCCAGGCCAAGACGAGAAGAAATAGTGAAGTAGCTCCATGTATACTAGAGGGATACAACTCAAGTCAAGTTACAATGCAATGATTCTGTACTGTATATAAGTCGAGCCAAGATGGAATGATATAGTTCAGATTCCATTTCATACTAGCATAACTTTGTATTACTCCGTGGGACATAAGACATAATATTTACTTACATAGATGGAAGAATAGAAAGGCAATGGAAAGCTAACGAAAGAAAAATAAAGGAAGCTTGTTCCTTGCTTGGTTTTGCTTTCCTTAGTTACTTTACTTACTCAGACAAGGAAAGGCAAGGGGTTGATGTATGTATAACTGTTACATTACTATTACTGTACTACACAGTACAATACATTTGATACAAGAGAAAGAGAGACAAATAGTAAGGACATGGATACAAGAATAAGATGTAGTCTTTATTCTATTCGAGAAGCGTATTGTAGCGTGGTGTGGTCTGGTATGTATTGTTATCTTCCTTGCTTTACTTGCTAAAACCTTTACTCATTCTCTGGCTTGGCTTGCCTTGGCTTGGCTCGGCTTGGCTGAATGTATTTCTTTAGTGTGTGTATTGTTCACATGTATGTAATTCCGTACTGCATTGCATTACATTAAATTACCGAGTATTGCATACTATTTTCAGCCATTTCCATTCCAGTCCACTTGGGTAGTTAGTTAGTTTCTCTCTTGGTTTCCCTTTCTATTTTCGCTTTATGTAACTTACGTACGTACGAGTAGGTACGTATGTACGTAAACTAATGTAACTATGTATGTGAGCACTAAATAGTATTGTACATATAAAGTGTGAGTGTTCCTCTTTTCTTTACATTCGTACCAACGAGTGAAATAGTGAATGTTATTTGAATCTCTAACGGAGATCATCATGCAATTGCAAGACGAATTCTAAAACCCAAAATGAGAAAATACATTCAACAAATTCGCAAAATATGTTTTACAATCAGCAAAATCCAAAAATTCTTCCATCAGAAAATTCTTACATCACAATTACATTCTACTTCATTACTATTTTTCCTGTATAAAAAGTTGATGCAGATGCAGATCGCATTCTATACTTCTTGGATATCGAAAAATATTTTTTGATGTTTATCGCCTTACTTCATTTCGGATCTTAGAAATTAGAAAACCTCATCTCAGGCTCCCAGCTATATATGTACTGTAGTTGACGGTTTTAAAATAATTTTACAAAATTGTTCATTACGTTTTCTCATTTTGGTTCCTAGACGAGATTTTGGTGATTCCACGTCAGCATTGTAGTGTATTCAACTCCACAGTACCTACTTACTCTTTTCGTAGTATTTCTTGAAGGGACTCGACTATTTGTACTTTAGTTGCTTGCAATCCCATTTGAGAAATAAATGTAAATGTAAGGCCCACTTTCGTTTGGTGATATGCCATTGCCACCACTATATTACCATTAGAGAACCGTATATGCATGTAATGTAAGCACATATAAAGATAGTTCTATGTTCCATGGGATGTCATGCCATTGCCATTGGAACGAAACTATGAACTAGTTTACTACATAGTGTAGTATCCTTTGAAATTACTGCTTTGATATACTTATATATTCATATTATCGCTACTAGGTTTAGAATTGTGCTACGCATAAGGAATACTGAGAGCTTTCTATTTTACATACTTAAGAGTTCCATACAGTACAGTACACTACTTCTATAACAAAGTCAAACAGTAGTGTATTGTATTAGCAGTTCTAGTTCAGTGTTTCTCGCCTCGGCTCACTTGGCTCCTTGGCTTTGGCTTTGGCTTTCACTTGGCATGGCAGTTCTAAATAGTAGAATACGAAACAATACAAATGTAATACAATACAATATATAGAAAAGACTGGGAGAACTGTATCTGTACTTGTGCTCTACTCTATGAATGACTTTAGTTGGCTTCCCAGTTCCGAGTACGGAAAGAGAGTCAGCTACACTACACTACACTCACTTCACTCACTCCACTTGGCATAGAAAACAGAAATTAGGAGAAAGTAGCGTGAAGAAGCTAGCGGATATACCTTTTAGCTTAAGTTTAGTTTCCTCCGATGCGATAGTTTAACTCAAAACAGTTTAGATTCAACTCTAATGTAACTAGTTCAAGTGCTTCTCTTTCCTTCCTGGCTATTTATGTATAAAAGGAAGCAATAGACTCAAAGACCATTTATTTTGCAAACTCCAACTTGCCTCCTATTGAATTGTGCTATATATGTTGCAGTTACAATTGATATCAAGCAATAAGCAATTTGTGCAGATGGACGCTCAATTTTTATGTCCATGTACTAAAATCATTTTTGAAGTTTCATTCGTGCACTGCCGAATTCTTATATAGCGAATTCTGTAAACATAACATTTGACCGATTAACGTCATTAAATATCTGAAAAACATTTTGGTAGACTTAATTTGTTAATCGCACATTTAAAAATTGTGGTATTTTAATTAACTATATTATTGATTATCCTTATTCAAATGTTAGTTAAGAGTAATTAAGTCATTGGGATTTACCAAATTACTGTACTGAATGTATTTGTTTGCTCCTTTGAAAATTGTGCCTAGACATTAAATAAATCTGCAACATATATGCATATATTGTTGAATATTTAGTTCACTTCACGTACGTACATTATTACTCTACAAACATTAGTTTAGTATGAGCTAAATGGCATTTGCACTAGCTTCCACTCAGAACATTTACTTGCAAATTAGTGTGTGGGGATTTTCAAATTTACTAGCAATAGCAGAAGAAACAGGGTGTGAGTAAATTATGAGGGAATTCACTATTAGAGCGAGAGCGGGGAAAAGAGTTTGACTTTCTCTCTCTGTCTGCTCTCTACGTTAGCTACAGATACTCCAATTCCACTTCCAGAGTTCCAGTCCACTCCACCACATTAAGATCCGACTGACAATCTCTACTTTATTCTTCAGATCTCCCACACTGTTGTACTTTTACTTAATGTATATACATACTATGTATAAGTTCCTATTTAAGTATTCCCCAAACTTTCTCCTCTCTCAACAGAATGCTGCAATAATGTGCATAAATGCTTGTGCTCATCTCCTGTACTTATTATAACGGCTGACAGTGACTACATGTCATTTCCCCTTATAATTAGGCAATAAACTTAAATGAGACAGGGTTACTAACTTACGTTGCAATTACAAATTGGGCTAACACTACCATACAATCTACTACCCTGACTGTCCTAGATTTTAAATCTTCGTCTAGTCTTTTCTTTTCGTCTAAGAGAAAGCACAGCACATTGAAAAGTATTTTGATAAAAACTCTACAGGGGGTAGTCACGTAGTTATCGTAAGCTCCCTACAGTATAAGGAAAAAGCTTTCTAAGCAATATTTTAAAAATTACACACGATCTCGTGACAGTCCCTGGCTGAGTACAAAGAGCAACTCTTACTGCTGCATTGTACAATAGTAAGCGTGTGTGTGTTTGTATTTAAACCGTATATGTAGAAATGGTTTGGTTTGGTCTACGTTTGGGGAAGCGTAGGAAAGTGCCCAAATTAGAGCGACCCATAAAACAATTAGCCCACAGGAGAATTCCCTCGACACTCTTTCCTTTGATCTTTCCCCCTTTGAGACTGAACCAGGGAAAAAACTAGAAAAATCCCTACATCTCCGTAACCAGAGCATTTACATTACATCGATAGATATAGTTAGGTACTCAGCCAGCAAAGCAAGCCCAGCCACTAACTAGACACCATGTAGGTACATACATACATTACGTATAAGTACATTTGGATACAATTTCCTTAACGAAACTAAATCTGAAAGTGGGTCGCCCACAAACACATACATACATACATACGCATTCAAACACAACACTCTAAACTGAACTAAAACTAAAACTAACCACGGTTAGAGTGCACACATATATAATACTAGTACGTATAGTACATGTAGCTACATGTATTTGTATGTACATAGGAGAAAGCTAAAGAAGGAATCTGTCCGAGTCATAAAAAACGATACGCTTTCTACATACTTACTAGGTAGTATTACTAGGACTAGCACTTCCATTCCATTACATTACTTACAAACAACATACAATATTCCATACTTTACCTCTGTAGTATCCTGTCTTTAACAACAGTACACTAAACTCAAACGAAACCATGAGAAAACTTGGCAAAGTTACAAGCAAATAAAAGTAAAAACCATTTCAACACCCAAAAAGGCAATGGAAAAATTGGAAGTGAAGAAAAGCATAAATTTCTGCCTCTGTAAGTTGTAACTGTAACTTTAGTGTACGCGTAGCTCTAGTATAGGTACCTACATAAATACATCCATACTGTACATTACCTACTTATATTCTCAATGTATGTAGTAATGTACTTACGCTACGTATGAAACATTTAAAGCTTACGTAGCTAGTTGTAATCTACAATGTACTAAGTTACATCGCATAATATGTAATGTATGTAGCAGACCAGACCAGCAGAACCATAATACACTTACAAATAAAAGCTTCCTTGTGTACTGTGTAGTGTACTATATTTGTGTTCTATTTCTATTCTTATCATTTTCCTTCATTTTAGTTTCTGTTCATGAAATAGAGACATACAGATATCTTTAGTTGCTCACTCACTCCGTTCATAGTTAGAGCCTACATTGAATTGAACATTCAGGAGGAAGAGCAAGAACAAGACAGAATATAATATAATACATATCTGCAGACCATTTATTCCTTTAAGGAAAGAGCATGTCCTTCCATAGCTCGAAATCTTGGGATAAAAAATCTATCTATCTATCCTACTGAACTACAATAATGCTAACTCCGGTTGTTTGTAGAGAATTTCCGTATGCTATTTTCTGCTTAGTTCAATTCAGTTCAGCCCAGATCATCAAGTCAGAAGCGCCTAGACACTAGACCCTCTGGCCCATTATTGTCATCCGGGGAACGGAGGAAGGAATAACTGTCGCTTATGATAATCTATACAAATAAAAAGGATTTTGCTAATACCGGACTGAGCTAATGCAGGATTTCTCAAAGTTCTTGCTTTCTTATCTGTCCTGAAGGCTTTGCTTTTAACTCACTCAGTCACTTTCCTCAGTGCAGTTAAGTTCACTACTGAACTGAGCTTTAAGTCTACTAAAAATACTCTATATTCATCTACTATACTAGATTTACTCTCTCAATCCGAATTCTGTACATGTTTTTACACACTGCAAAATATTCTACACGAATACAGACCGAACTACATCTTGTACTATACTATGTATGTCCATGCTAACTAAATTCTATAAACACATCGCATCGCATCAGACTTACTAGCACACTACATAGGTACTATAGCAATACCATGAGAAAAAATGTCACAGCTCAAGTTACCGTTTGCAGTAGCATTATATACGTAGACACGTTTTTTAGAAGTACATATACATACCTACTTATATAGTCTCCAGTGTTACTGCAACTGCACTGCATTTAAGCAAAATATATCCTACTTATCAGTATACCAAGTATGTATTTAATACTATACAGGAGAGGAATGCCTAATGTGGAATACATTTTTACAAGATAGATGCGTAGATGCAGTATGCATTACATATACAGTTTTAGAAAAAACTCCAATCGAATCGAGACAGAAAATTCAGTTCGCAACAAGAAAGGAAATGGAGGCTTTAGAGTGAAAGGGAACTTAGTGAACTAAAGAGGGAGAAGAAGAGAGTGAAAGCATTTTGCAGGAGAAACTACACCCAAGGCTACGTATTAGTGTACTACGGACGGATCTACGTGCAAAATAGTATACATAAGTACCTATGATGTTATACAGAGTGAATTTTAGTTCAGTCAAGCATATGTGTCTTAGGTACATAGCAACATCAATCACGTTGAACTCCAAGGGTCCCCATGAGTCCACAATTATGTCTATGTCACTCTTTTAAGGCAACATACTCAAGGCATTGAACTTTTAGTGTCTAAAAACTATTTTTCTGATTCTAGTACGTATAACCCTAAAATATGATTAAAATGTGTACATAAAATTAGAGAAAAATTATCACAGGGCATTTTTAGAAGTAAATTAAACCATTGGTAATTATAATTCGATAAAAATAAAAGAAATGACAGGAAGTAGATAATTCATTCCCGTGCCCTATAGTACTCTATGCCTACGACACATAAAACTCTCAATTCGGCTCAACTCACTTGACCACACTACATTACATAAGTGCATGCATTCTCACTATACTATAAACCTACTAGGTTTTACTCTACTTTTCCTCACTTTATCTTTTTTATCCGTTCTAGTGAATAGTTTCCACTCTAGATTTAGAATTTGGTTGCCTTGCCTTGCTTTTGCTTTTGCCTTCCCTTTAGTGAGTGCTATGTGTGTAATACTCCGGCGTAAGTAGCCTTATGGTAATAAGGCTACACGGCAGTCTTATTTTCTCTAACTGGAAGGCAAAGGGAAAGCAGTGACTATGTATAATAGGGATATATATTGCATTTGTATCCCGTACCTACATATATACAAGTTCCAGTGAAGCATGGTGTGTTGAGTAGAACAGTTTTTGAAGTATACGTGTGTATGTGTGCAGAATACATTGGAGTTGGATTTGGATTTGGATTGGATGTTTATATGTAGGTACATCATGGTACATAGGTAGAAACTAGAAAGTGGAAGCACTGGCATGGCATAGCAGAAAATTTCCGTTTACACGGTCAACTGCATCTTACTCAGGGAGAAAATGGAATAATAGAGCCGACCTAGCGGAAACTCTCTCCTTGTTCGCAAACAGGCTTCCAAATTACATCTATGGAAATATTCATCTAGTACTAGGTACAGTATGCGTGTGTGTACTGTATGTACCATAATATAACTTCATAACTACCACCATGCGAACTTATGGACTTTCCCCGCACGTACTACATAGCCTAAATAAAAGAGACAGAGGAAAAACAGATGTATGTACAACAATGCATGTGATAAAGAACTGAGAACTTACATTAGGAACATAATGCGCCTGTTATTAAAGAAATAAAAAATTAATGCATGAAATACGTAGGGCCTAAGCCTAAACCGGATGTAGAGCAGAGGATGACGTATCGGCAGTTAAAATAATATGGACAAAAATATTTAGGAGGGAAATCCGTCACCTCATTTCATTCTTGCTTGCACTTGCTTTTCCTTGCTGGATTGCTGGAGTCTAGTTTAGTCTGAGTCGGGCGTGTGATGTGATTCTCCTCTCGCGTGTGTAATTTATTTCTTTCCTGTTGTCTCTTGAATACGTTAGAATATAAAATACGCATTTAAGATAGGGATGACAAAGGAGATCGCTGACAGTTTTTGTGTAAAAGGTAAATCTCACAAAAGGTCTATAAATCCCATAGTGCCAACAATAAGTAAATGTTAAAAGGGATTTCCGGTGAAATATTGCATTTAGAGTAAATAACTAGGCGCACTGCCACATCTTGTCATAAATTATGTAACATGTAACCTTAATATTTTCTGGAACACCTACTATTTACTTACAGTTACGTTGTAGGAGCCTAAAATAAATAAAAAACAAAAGAAAGGAACTAACTCCTGGCCTGGCTGGTCCAGGCCAGGCCAGAAAAAGAAACATGTTGCTAATAATTAAGTTATCGCTGTTCTCAGTTTTTGTTTTAAATTTTTCTTTGCTTCTTCCTTCCTGGAACTTCCTGGAATGGAAGTGTTTACAAGTACACATAAACAAAGCTTGCATAAATAACTAGAATGAAACAGAAATGTATCACGTATTCTCGTAATACTTATGTATGTGTTTTATTTCTCTTTTAAACTACAGGGACAAACGTTCGCTCTGAGCCTCAACCTCAACCTTTAGCTCTTCCACAAGTACAACCAGTTCCACAAGATCACGAGAAAATATGGCAAACTATCAGCACGACTACAGACTCCCCTACAAACTCTAGCCTCGAGGATCTGCAACATCTGGCCGACAATCCGTTCGAGAACAATACGAATGCAAATGTGACGATCCCTCTGGGTGATAGTGCATTTTTGCGGTGTAAAGTACGGAATCTTGGTGAAAGAGCGGTAAGGGCATTGGAAAAAACATCCCAACTACTAGAGTTGTGAAAAAGAAATTCTTTGCATACAAATCCTTATGTTATGTCATGTGATGTAATGTAATGTTTGTTCTTAAGTAGTTCTCTCACTTTGCTTCCCTTGTCTTGTCTAGTACATGTAGCCTCTAGTAACTAAGTAAGTAGTAGCTGGATTGGATTTATACAGAGTAGTTCATAACCATGTTCGTTCCATCCTTATTACAATACATTACACTTACCGAGATTGGTAATGGTATTTAGATGCTTAGTTGACAAAATCCACCTAATTCATTCGTATAGATTGTTATTGCGAATTAATGCGCCAATATTTATCAAAATCAAGCCAGCATTAAAAACTTTTCCACAATTTTGACAGATTCTACTTTCTCTTTTATGTAGTGTCAAAAAAGTAAAACTGGTGGAAACTTAAAAATTCAAGTTTTTTTTACTTAAAAAAGAAAAAAACTGGACAATTTTGATGATTTTGAGACTTTCCAGTGCGCCTGGCTTTTAAACCTTTTCTGAATTTGTTGAAAATTGTCACATCAATTTTTGCTAGCAATGCGTAATGCGCCCAAAAATACATTTTTGGATTCTATCCAGTCCAATGTCTCCAGTAGTATAACATCCAAAGGATGAACTTGTTTATGGGTTACCCTGTAGTTATAGAGTGTAGCCATCGCATCGCCAGGCCACGCCAGGGCTGTCAAGTTCTTTCTCATCTCTTTAAGTATATTTGGTTAGTGGAGTGGTTACATTCTTCTATATCCTAGCATGCTCTGGCCTGCATTTTCCTAGAGATGTTGTTTGCTCTTTCGTGTGGATAAGTTTGCTTGACTAGTTACTAGGTTTAGTTTGAGACTTAAGCTTTCTAAATGGCTATTACTATATGTAGACAAGACACTAACAGTAGTGTACGGTTCCATGGATTTGAATTCCAATTTCTTGAGTAAATCCTTTGCTAAGCATGGAAATCTCTATGTGGGACCTCAAAATGATTTTTAAGCCTTAGTATCATATCCTATATACACTTTTACTTTAAAACTGTCCTCCCACTAAAGATTACGCGTTTAACTTGTGTGACAATTTTTGGGAACTATCAACTTTACTTTCTCCCTCCTACTTATACTTTTTTACTTATACTTACTTAGCTATGTTATGTACTTAGGTACGTACAATATACTTACTACTTATCTTTATAGCTGTGTAGTTAACCGTGAAATTCCTATATTTAGTTCTTTGTATGCTAATACTTTGTTGACACTTCTCAACTAAAAGTAAGTAGATCCCATTATACACCCTATAGTTATTGTTAGCAAGTTATTTTTTCAATGCGTAATGCCCATGTTCAAAACTTTGTAATAACATGCACTCTATAGAGGCAATTGTAGAGAAAGTCTAGGAAGTATATATCTTTATGTGCATCGTACATTTAAAAAATAAGCTTTTTAATAGTGCTGACTCTGCTCTGGTTAAAAATTGTGTCCTTGTGCTACTACTACAACACGACTGTGGATTATAATAAACCTAGCAGAAAAATGTATATTGCTTACATAACTTTGATAGAAAATATTATAATAGGCTATATCTTTAATCTTTACCAAAGAAGCAAAAGTAAGCGAGCGATAGCAAGTGCACAATGCAATACTGGTAACGATGCGTATGTAAATAATACTTACTTACTAGGAAACTGGAGTGAATTTGAATAAAATTACATTAAATGTCTGATCTAGTGCGGTAGTCTGCATGTTCAATGTTATTATAAGTTCACATTACATAGAAATATACGTTATTGTATTGTGTACTTGCATGTATACGATCTAAACTGAACTGAATTTCTTTAGATCTCCTGGATTCGGCAAAGAGATATGCATATTATCTCCGTGGGAAAAAATACTTATACAAACGACGAAAGATTTCATGTTCTACACGTGGAAGGGACAGAAGAATGGACTTTGCAGATAAAATTCGTCCAGAAAAGAGATAATGGTACCTATGAATGTCAGGTATGGTATATTTTTACTATTTATCAGTTTATTAACTAACTAAATACCAATAAACCCCAGCAGAGTAATATTAACGAGCATTTAGGCTTTCGGAAGCTAATAATACTTTCACTTCACTTTCACTCTTTCGTAATTCGTAAACTAAACGCTTAATCTTCTACTACAGTAGCAATTAAGCAATTATTTGTTGAAAGTCATTGGCTAAGTGAATTAGATGCCAAAAGTGAAGCCAAAACTTTCTCCTACATATGAACTCACTCACATCCTACTGGACTAACATACCAATTCCAATCACCATTAATTTTTTACTCTCTCTCTTCTCTATCTTCTCTCCCGTGGTCAGGCAAGGCTAGATCTCATCTTTTCTTCCTGCTATTACAAAGCTACCAACTGTGCCTACATAGATCAATCTCTAGATACTCAAGGCTTAAAGACGCGTTTTAGTAGACAGGAACTGCGTGAAAGTAATTTTGCGTAGCTCAATTCAACATACAGTCTCGGCCAGGTCAAAAGGTCTACAGTCTACAGTCTACTCTGACTACAGTAAAGCATTCTACAGTACAATAGTTACCTTCTTATTTAATACAACAGAACAACGAGAGACTGTATATGAAATCCAACAAGTTGGCACGGAAAGCTAAGTACAACGTACAACTGCAGACTAGACTACAGAATGGGCATTCCATTCTATCCTAACATAACATAACGTAAGATGTAGGATGTAGGTATCGTATCCTAATCTCCTACCTACTACATATTGTACATAGAACAGGAACTTACGGACAGACCAGGAGAAAGGGAAAAGCTAAAGGAAACGATGTTGAACGAATGGTGAATATATGAAGTCTTGCCTATCGTAGCGTATCGTTCGAAGCAGCTTGAAGCCGTAGATAGATGAATTTCGTTGATTTATGGCTAATGTTGAATGTTGCCCTCGTGGGCTGTAGAGAGACTTTCATTGCATTATATATAAGTACTAAGTAAATCTATTGCCTTTAGCTATGAGCATTTCGCTCACTTATTTTCTGCAAAAATAAAAGCCAAAGCCAAAAGCAAAACCAGCCGCACCGCATCACAACTACAAGTTACATATATACATACAGTACAACCAAGACCACAACTCAACACATCCAGTTTTGTATTTATATATTTCTGTTCTGAGTTCTGACTGAAGGAAACTATTCCAAACTAGTCTGAAAATACGTCTACACTGAATACACCTAAGCTAAACTGAACTGAACTAAACTCAATACTAACCACAGGGGATGTAATGGCTATAAAATATAGTAATATAGGTATGAAAGTAAGAATAGCTCCAGACTTCAGACTTCAGAGGAAAGCAACGAACCAATGGAAGGACAATTGACTTATGACTTTCTCTCTTTGATTTCTCCTTTTTCTTTTTCCCTTAATGTTGGCAAGGAACAACTAAGCTCCTTATGTTATGTTATAGTCAACTAGTTAGAAGAATTACTTAGGTATAGGTACACAGAGTGCTCCAGTTATAACTGAATTCATGTGATGTGACTTTATTCATACTAGCAATAAGTACATTAACGAGACAAGATAAGTAAGATAGACATCATAATTATGTTACTTAATGTAATATAATGTAGGTTAGCGGATTCCAACTAAAAGGCAACCTGAATTCTTTTTCATGGAATACTGAAACAGTATGTCCCTACTTACTTCCTTGCTATTGTACTTAGCTCTAGGTAGGGATACCTTGCCAAACCAGTAAAAGACGTGCCATGTCATGCCAGTAAATAATTGCAACTAACCATCGAAAGTCAGCAAATAAGTTTCAGCGTAGAATTGAACGGAACTGAATAGAATATCTAATCCAACAGAAAGTCCATCTATATATCTGTAATACCTAGGGTAGGTTCCCTACATGGTATTCCATATAATAGGATTCCTGGTATAAGGAAGGGTTTCATTAAAGTCTTTTTGGTTTGCATTAGAAATTTTAGCAAACTTTTTGGGAAAATATTTATGTAGGAAACGAATTTTCTTAATCTTTTTGGCGTGCGACACTTAGGAAATTTTTCATTTAACCAACACTAACATGGTTAACCGTGCAACTGAAGTATCTGAATTATTTTTAATTACAATAAACAATTTGTGTATAAATATATATTTAGCAAGTGCACAGATTAAGAAACAAAATCTTGTCATTTTTACAGATAGCTGTTTTAGCCATTTTTTTGCGATACGCATCAATTGACTATTTTACATGTCGCATTTGCTTACAAGGAATGGATTTAATAGGCTCTTTCAAAATACCTTATATAAGGAAAATCATCCTAGCAAGAATAAGAACCGAACATCAACTGAAATTCTCTAATGTTGGTTTCAGGCCAGAGTCAAAGTAGTCAATAAGTAAGATGCCTAAAAGATCTTTGTGAACTTTTGACCTTAGCTTAGGTATAAGGATGTAAAATGTAGTTACGACCACCCAAAATTCAATGCGTTACCTTTTGCCTACAGTTCAGTTCAGCTAACTTAAGTTTCGATTGGATGGTATGGGATGGAAAGATGTTTGTTGGCTGCGGCCTGGTCCTGGCTGTCGTTTTT
>JAQFYC010003310.1:0-21220 GCA_034694165.1 Tomocerus mixtus | reverse complement strand
TAAGAAGGTAGAAGGATAAATGCTAAAGCCACAAAAGGGGACCCCCTCAGAGTTTTACATCTCCTTATAAATTCCCTCACACCAAATTAACCAGAATCCCGCTTTTTAAAGATCCGATAGATCCCAAATACGTTTTTTTACCTTAACATTTTTGACCCTGCTCTTTTAGAGTATTTTTCTACCATATGCCAATACTTAAGGCTAAGGAAAAACTTGGAAGTATATTATCTACAGCTAGACCATAGATAGACATATAGTAGTATCAGTATTAGTGTAGTTTAATTTTTACTGATGATACTTTTATTATTCAAGTATCTCTATAATATGGTTAAAAATAAAGATGTGCTTATAACGTTTGGTTGGTATTTGTAACAGTTGTTGTTAAAAAAGGATGAACCTTACTTAACCCATGATGAAACGAAGAGAGATAAAAATATTTAAAGAATAGAGAATTCCGACAGAGTCTTAAGTGATTATATTATGGATGTGACGATCTAGTCTGAATAAAGCTGCGGTAAAAGAGTTACACATAATGAATGTAAATAACTAATGCAATGGATTTTGAAGTATCCTTCCACACACAACACAATAACATAATATTATAATGCAGAAACTAACATGCTTTGGATTGGATTGGATGCACTAAACTAATGCAATGGAGGTCCCGGAGAGACTCAACGGATTTGGAAGATATCACAATGTAATCCTTTTATGAGATGGTAAGCAAGCAACCAAATAAACCAAGCCTTTCGTGTCTACATTTAGAATTAGAATTCATTCCCTTAATACGTACAATGTAGGTAGGCTAAGTAAGCATCCTAGCCAATAGAACATTTGGGCATATCATAAGTAGATAATACTACAGATAGGGATTCAGAATAATATAGCACACTAAACTAAAGGGATTAGCCGAAATTTCTATTTAATCGGAGTCATTCAATCGAAAAGAGGAACGATGAGCTCCCGCAGAATCGAATTAGCCTTTATTACCTTTCCTAGCGGTTTATCCTACGAATCATTAACTTGAGAAGAGGTGAGTGAGCAAACGAGTTAGGTAACCTAACCGGCTAAGGGTATTGTACATAAATACTAAATACTAATACTCACATAAATATTATTTACTCACAGATTAGTTATACTTACTTTTATATTAAGGAATTGAGCTACCAACGTTATGTTCTTAATCTAATATACACTCATACTCAGCATACATATTACTACATACACTCAATATACAATCTAATGTACAAAATAGCTGGCCTTCACGTGTAATCGTGTAAAGTTGACTAACTTGTCTATACAGCATAGCTATGCTATAGTATTGCAGCACATTACATCTATGCTATAGTATTGCAGCACATTACATATTGGATTCTATATCCTTGCTCAAATTCCATAGCCAACTAAGTTAACATTCAACTAAAAAAATTAAATAAAATCATATAAGCAAATGTGGGTCAGATTCCTGTAAAACAAAATAATTAGGCAAGTTAAAAATAAAGTTTGTCTTTTAACAACTTGCGCTAACTCTTAATCTGTTAAATCATCATAATTATAATTAAAACTGATGATGATATTCATTATTACGATCGTGCAGGTAATACACAAGATTTTGTCAAACGAAACCACAAATCGATCAGGTATTATAGTATAGTATACTGTATTGTTTCTGCCGTGAATCTTTACATCACAACAAAGGGTTGACGAATTATTCTATTATGTACTGGAGCCTGTTTGAGTTTCCTAACATTGGTTAGCCACACCCAGCATGTGGTGACCGAAGGATGATAATAAAACGTCTCCATGATTTGCTTTACTTACTACAGACACGCTGTTAGCACCAATTCATACTTTCACACACCCGAAGGAGAATACAATGCAATCAAGTTTTCCCAGTCTCATGAATGAATACATCTTTACTAATGGCAATGCCTTCAACGCAATTCTGTGCAATGCAATGGTCTCTGTGTGGCTTCTCGCCAACGATATTAAGTATATTCATTTACATTTGTGTAGTTTACAGTTCACGGTAAAAGATGCAAGAAACAAGATGCAAAAGAGTAAGACGCATGTTTCAAAGGAGATGCGTAAGTATATTAGTAAGACTAAAAAATAATTCATTCATAAATATTTTATGAATGAATGAGAACGTAAGTAACCTTGTTTTTCCAAGCATTCATCGTTCACTTAAGAAAGAGCTTTAAAAATAAGCTAGTTAGTTATAGCTGGGTAACTAAATAAATGTAAATGAGTTGTAATACAGGTTTAGGTGCTTTGTATGCCAATAATTATATGCTACATGAAAATTAAGGACATTTAATGCACAGTGTTATTCCATTTCCTAGGTTTAAAAGGTTACTTATTGGAAAATGTTATCTCTCTGTTGATCAGAAATCTCATCTCATAGTCATCACCCTTGTTAATTCAGTAGATATTGAAGGAATGATATACTTTTATTGTGTAGGCATTATATACTATACAGATATGGATGGTTACAAATACTTGGAGCCTTTATGCATTAAGGATATGCTATTTTGTATTCCATTATGATTTCAAGTGTGGGACTTTTGGAGGAAAGGGTTGTTGGTGCTAAATGAGCCGTTTCATCGTTTCTCATTTTTACAATGGGAAGAAAGGCGAGGCGACTACCATTACCATTAGAGTTGATAGTTGATGTGAAAGGGAATGGTATTAAGAATAACAAGAATAATAATACATTTCGTTGTTGTAGCCGTAGCTCAAGTTTGAAGCGTAGTGTTGTGTTGTTTGTGTTTTGTTTAAATAGCTACTTGAAAATGAAAGACTGGGCTCAAAAGCAATAATACATAATGAGTACCTACTATACTTAAGTATATATTTATATGTAGGTATGATGTGTGTGTGTAAAAGTGTAATAATATGATGGATCAAGTAAAGTGAAACGAAAGGGTCGAGTGTTGACATGACAGGCCAAGTGAAGCCAGAACCAGAGCCAGGCCATGGACTCTGTTTGTATTTTCATTCATTGAATAAACTGAAACTAACATCACAATCACAATCTGCCACTTTATATAGCTACTTCTGCATATATATGTAGTAGCCATATTCAAGCACCACACCAGTAATAGCAACAATATTGTAAATACATAGCTACTTTCCTTTAGGACTACGACAATGGTGAAGATTACAATAATGGTGATAATAAGCAACAATTTGTCATTTGCTTTTGTCGGCTACAGAAGGCAGATAAAGAGAGGAAGGATTTTTATATACAGTGTCATGTCTGTTATCGTATGTTTGTGGAAAATAGCTGGTTGTCTCAGTTCGGGTGACAAGGCACACGCTCCTGGTCTGCACTGAATGTGAGTGAATACATTGCATATTGCATCCATATAGGATGCTACCCCAATACTAACTAAATATTATGTTCTATGCTGTGGCTTGGCCTGATTCACATGAATGAATTTACTTACTTATACGTATACTACCATCTGAGAACAGTAATAATATGTTTAAAATTGTATGTAGTTAGTAGGAACCTATACCTATACAAATACTTTTCCTATATTAATATGTAAATGAAAATACAGAAAATCTCCAAATCTCTGTGTGTGAAATATAAATAGTAGTAATTGTATCTTTAGTTACTAAATATTATAATACATCGTAATCCCCTGTAATGTATGTATCTGTACATATACAGTAGAATATAAGCAATATGTCAAAGCAGGGTCTATCACCATTTTTCTCACAATATAGCAAAGTTAGTTTAGCATTTGTATTAAACAATATGGTAGCTATTAGGAGTATGACATTGCGAGCTTGTGGGTGTATATGAAGCAAGTCCCTTTAGACAGTATGCAAAAATTCCCACGATTTCTAATGTTATAAACAAGTGTTAAAGAAACCCGAAGGAGTTTATTATGTTATTTTTGGTGTACAAATACTAAACAAAAGTAAACATTTGTATATGTACACCCTGTAAACCAAATTAAAAAATTAATTACTTGATTCAAATAATTTATGTATAATACAGCAGGTTTTTCGGCTTTCAGCTTCTCAAAGGTTAATTAACGTAAATACATATTTCATGTATATGTACATACAGATAAGAAAACAATATTTTTTCAAGTCACAAGAGTAGTATACTATATGTAATATGGATGCAGATTGGGAGAGATGAAATTCTGAAGAGATGTTGTGTACAAGCAAATATTGAGAGGTGGAGCTGAGGGGAACAAAGATTTGAAAGTGATAGCTACCTTTCCTGCGTGATGTTACGTGGCTTTCCCTTTCTGCATTTCCTGACTTCGACTGTAGCCAACGGCGGAGATCATTTCACTTTGGACATTTGACTCCGGGGAAAAACTGAAGAAAAATCTACTAGATGACGACAAAGTTAGTGGATGAGCAGACTAGTTGGTGGATCCTGATCTTTATTCATGATGCTGTAAAGTTGTACCATATTATTAAAATTAAGAGATTCTCAGATTCAGGTTTGACTGAATCACAATGTAGGTGCATGCAGAATTTGATTTTAGAGAATATATTATTAGTACTATTTGAGAAGTAATAAAAGTAGTTACACATTACATGTACATAGTGAAGTGAAAGAACAGCATACTAATAAATATATTTACAGATATGTGTGCATACTTGCTGTGGACAGTATATAAGCAGCAAAAAGAATCATACCTAATCTACGTATTTATATTCTTAAAATGAAATTCCGAATTATTGTTTGAAGAAATTGTGGCGTTAATATGCAATTTAATAGGAATTTATTTTCCTAACCATTTCTACCAATAATATTCCTTCTACTACAAATATTGCCTTAAAATAACAAGATAACTTTTGTTAGACATAACTCCTAGTCCCAGAGCACGTTTTATGTGTAAAGTAACTACCTCTATGTCTGTATTTATAGTCTTATCAAAGTAGAAGCTGAGCCTGATAGATTAAGTAAAGATCCCGAGTTCCATTATTTTATCGAAATGATTTTGAGTGAAATGAAAGGAAACCTTGTTATTATAATGTAGTATGTATACTTATGTAAAGTATAGAAACGCATATAAAATAGAGTTTGACTATGGCGAGATGAGATGAATATTGAAAGTTTGGAAAGAAGGATTATTAGATACCGAAATACTTAATGATATAAGCGAGTTCTTTGATAATCGTAATGAAGTTCGATATCACAAATAAGGATGGATTATGCACATGTCAAGAGCAGCTGCTCTCATAATTGCTACCTGCTTTCACCAACAAACAAAATCTCTATCCTCTCTTTCACTAAAGAATCATATCAGATGCATACTCTTCGCAGTAAGTAATTTGCTCACTAATAGACATCCTTAATATAATAACGCTAATATCCTAACTACAGGGAGACTAATATGGTGCAACAAGTTAGTTGAATAAAAATGAGACTGCAAAATTGGTAACATATTTTAGGAATACATTTTTGTCATTTTTAGGTTTGAATCCACGTTATTAATATTTATATAGCATTGATAAATAATTATTATTATTAATAAATAGATTCCAATGCATCGCTGTACATGATAATTATATTAATTGACAGTTAATGAATAAAATTTCATTATTCTTCTTCTTATAGTTTTGTAGTGCAGATTTGGTACTTTGTGGGACGCATTTTGTATGTATTGTACACTGTGTGTGTACTTTAGTTATGTAAATGCGTGCCAATTTCATTATGCTTCCACATACTAAGTATTTATACTTAACTAAGTATGTAATATCGGTTAGGAGCTGTATTAAGTATGTTGATAGCACTATTTTCAACATTTACCAGATTTACACAAGCATTATTGCTTAGCCCGGCTTCGGTCTGGTTCCCTGACTATCAAACATGATTAAGCAACTATCTTGACTTGGAAAGTAATCAAATATAATAAGCCCATGGCTTTCTATGAAAAATAATTAAAGATTTGATGAGTTGAGAACACGGGTGACTTTTGTTGAAATCACAAAGTAACTTTCTCTTTGTCATTTTGTAATTTAGTAGTTCAAACATGAACCTTGTGTTTTATGGTCGACTAACTAAATCTGCAGCCAGTTTAATAATGTGATAACAACGTCTATATATGTTATTATGGTACGTTGGATAATTGGATATTTACAAATTGCCATCTACAGATAGTATTATTCTCTATGTTAAAATAAAATAGTATGCAAATTAATTTTCATTTGGCATGTGGTGGTGGTCTATAGGTAATGTAATGACTACATAAGTAAACTAAAGCTAAGATTAGAAAATTACTAACTAAAAATATTCAAGTTTTGAGTAAATGATTGCAAGTTATTAGGGAATTGGAATTGTCAGAAGAAAAACAGCAGTGATAACTAATTATTTAGTTTATTACTAATGTAGTAATATAATGTGTATATAGAGTCAACAGGAGTTTATAAGTAGTTTAGTTGCCTTTGGCGTTCCATCTCCATTCTAGTAGAGTCCAGAGTTTAGTATCATTTGTTAGTAAAACACTTAAGGGCAGGGCAGATGGAAATTTAATAAAGATGGGCAATAAAAGGAGTTTGGCGAAAGGTGGAAGGGCTTTTCAGTTTCATGTGTGTAATTCAATGTTATGAGCGGAGCATTAGAGAAAAGGAAAAAGAGTCTGTGTGGCTAATACCGGAGCAAACAGAAGGAACGTGTGAGTCGGCTTATGGCTTATTCATGACATGACAGCTTCACGTTGACTTGAGTTGACTATTGAATAGTTCCAGTTCTATTATATAGTACGTACTCTTCTCTGTCTCTGTGTTAAGTTAAGTTATATAGAGTTAGTATTTGTATGTAAGGAAAGGAAAGCACTAGGCAATCGTTTGATGGGTTGATTATTGACCTAAGGATTTAATAACATCATGAGTGTCGTGTGTCCGAGATTATTGGACTTTGATTCCAATTCATTGCTTTTGCTTTGCTCTCTTTACTTTCTCTTCGCATGGTGGTCTGTCCTTTATTCTCTCTCTCTCTGTGATGTGAACTAGTGAACTCCTCTGCTATATATTATTATCTCCCTTTAACTCACTCACTCAAGACATGAATAAATATTGTTTGTTTTTCTTTGGGTGCCGTTAGCGAATCAACCAGAAACGTTGAGTGAATATAAGTGAGAGTGAGAAGTGTCTGTAGAACGCTGATGTGATGATAATGTGAAACGAAATGAAATGAAACGAATGAATTGAGTTGTGTTACTTGGCAGAAAACGAATCAAAATACTGGCTATGTTTATCCCATAGCTCTATACCATCTCATTGGAACGATGTATATACTACCATGGAACACCTATACTACAAATAAATGGTAGGCAATAAGAATCTATAATCGAAGAATAAGTACCTATACAACGTGTAGTCAAAATTCAGCAGGGCATTGCAAGTACTTTTAATTGTACTGTTACAAAAGTAAGTCAAATTCTTACTTTTTACATTATTATTAGCGAAAGCAAGTATTTTACTATCTTATCTATATTTATATTTTAGCTACACAAAAATTAATGGAAAGGTAATATGATTAATTAGGGTTATACAATACCATAAAATGCATTTGTTGCCAATTCGTAATAGCCAAAATCAAATCACACAATACAACTTAACTAAATATACGAAATATAAAGAAATTCTACCTTGTACAAGAATGTAAAGTGTATAAGTGTTGTTGATTGAACTCCTGAGCGTATTGCATTACCAAATTATCATATAAGTACATGATTAGCTTGTACATGTGTACCTTTATGTTAAATATTTATTTCACAAGTTAGTAGTAAATTAGATCCTAAATAAATTGGTACACATGTTCTGGATCAAGATAGATATTAATGACATGATACTTATTAATAACTGATTGATTATTAACAGTACCCAAATCGGGAATACAAAGATTACCGTCACCTGATTGCTTAGGGTAGTAAATAAGATTATGAAATAAAGGAATTATTGACTTATACATACACTACGCAGATAATAAATACAGAGCACAACATATACTACGTAGTTTAGGTAGCGTTGTACATTCTAAGAGTTGAGAGGTTAAGGAAGGAGAGATGATGATGGAGTTGCGTTTGATAGTCCAATTGGCGGATGACTAACAGCTAAAGGAGTTACGCAAAAGTTAATATAATATTAGGTACTAGCCTTGGAGGAATATTATTGGATAGAATTTGCAACTATGGCTCACTGCTCTTGCTGCCTGTGAAGTTGTTTGATTATGGAAGATAATGAATTTATTTCGTTTGTAATAGTTAGTTAGTTACTAAGTAAGTAGATAGAATAGAGATAGACAGACAGGACAGGGCAGCTTGATACTTTGTGAAAGCTAGTAGCAGTAGAAAATTAACTAATAGCTAGTGGTCTGTTTTATTTTATCATTCTAACAATAAACACATTAGAAGTTATCTGTACTCTACTTATCTGTAGTTATGGGCAGACTTATTTACTATAGTATTTACCAGCTTTGTAGTATATCTATTTTGTATACTTCATCTTTTGCTGTATACGAAGTGTATACACTATAGGTACATATAGAGCAAAATAAGAGAAAGTAAGCATTTGAACTTGGTATTATTATATTATTGCGTTGGTTTTGATTCTGTTGCCTTTGCTGATAGTTTAGTTTAGGAGTAGCGTAGGACAAGTCAAGGGAATCGCTTAGGTAGGAAAGATAAAGTGAATTTGAGCCTATAAAATGTTGGTTACAAGGCTTTGGCAAATATTTGCACACGGAATAAAATGAGTTTTCCGAGAGAGACGCAAAGGAAAAGGAGAGAGCGACTCTCACTGATTACATTAGACTAGAATACTTATTGTTACTTACTATTTACTATTACGCATGTAATGTTCTATATCTTCTATAGATACCGAAGTTTTCACCGTATAAAGGTATAACGTAAAGGTTCCAATAAAGACCCAGGATTTTATTTCTCTATAAACAAAATGCAAAGCAAAATCGAAATATTTAATCGCATATAGGTAGATACTCTAGATCAGGGCTGATAATAAGACTGCCAAAATACCCTATTTCCACTTTCTTATTCAACGATTAGTGGCAGGGAGGCTTATAATAAATTCAATTCTACTACGGTTGCTAAGGTTCCTAAGGTTGTTTACTAAGGAATTAAATTTATTATAAGCCTCCCTGCCACGAATCGTTGAATAAGAAAGTGGAAATAGGGTATTTTGGCAGTCTTATTATCAGCCCTGCTCTAGATACCTTACCAATCGAATTATGCTCCTTATGGTACATCTACTTGTTATATACACATATCTACGCGTTGTTATAATATCTTAGCACAATGCTAAATGTTTGCACAAGAAAATATGGAGTAACGTAAACACTGCAGTCTGGAACTTATAAATTCGGCAAAGATTCAGGTTGCAATGAGATACTTTTAAGCAAAAGTTGCATTTATTTCGACATTACTTTCTCATGGACATTTGTGGCATATCGCCCTTCATATTCAGGTTTTTACGTTGTGTAAATACATTTCTGTCTAGAAGTCTACAACTTTAACTGGATACATAATCAGATTCCCTATTGTATTTGTATTCAGGGTACCAGAGAAAATAATCTCTGTGCACTATATATATTCCTTTAAAAGAGAAAATTCTGTTTAATAATCATAAGAAATCACTTTTGTGAAGTAATCTTACATTTTTATAATTCAAACTGAATTGTCCCTACATATATTTTTAATGATAAGAATTTTATTTGCACTAAAAGCGTATTAGCAATATCACGTGTATGTTATAATATATTAAAGTATCTTAGCCCTACCCTGTACATTTAGAATAAGAGTAATGTCTCCAGCGTTGAATTGCTCTATTACATTGTATTCTACTTCAAACAATTTAGTTGGCTCGGTTTTGTTTGCTTAGTGCAGATACATGCTAGCCAAGTACGTAGGAAACTACTAATTTAAGGTTGAAAGTAAGGGATATAGTTATTTAAAGCAAGTTGTTACTTATGTTATGTATAGTTACTTAAGTTAGTATGAATAACTGCATCCAATAAAGTGGGAGCGTTGTTATAGGATGAATTTAGCAGATAAGTAACACTGGTTTGCCTATTGTGCCAGTGGAAGTGGATGGCTTGACTTGACTGTGACAACTCCTTTTCCTTGAATTCATCATTGCCTAAATGAAAACCTCATTAAATCTCTCGATGACTGTCACTCCCATTCCCATTTCACTTCTATTCTTACCATCCATCCACCACGCATCCCTCCTCTCCTTTGTGTAGGACTCTTATTAAAATTCACAGAAAGATCTTTTCCAGAACTAATAAATTACGCAATGCTAACTTCTATTCATTTGTGTACAGACATAAAATCCAACCCGTTTATCCAACCGGAGATTAACTTAGAGTTATTGTGTTTCATTCTATTTGTAATGACTTTTCTACAACACGGAATTTATTTTGGTATACCTTCCTACTTAGCTACTTAATTATTGCTCATAGGCATTACGCAGAGCACAACCAGAGCCAGAATTAGAGCACAAAACAAACACGTTATGTCATTTAGCAACAGCGTATTACAAACTAGAAAATATTTTCTAATTCTACAATGTTATTGTGTAAATATGGAATAATTTCTAAAATGTACATCGCAGTTTACGTGATTATCTATTTACTATTTAGCTTTATTACATTTTCTTGTTTACTACTATTTACCCCAAGTTACTTAAATACTTAATAATAACAGCTTACATCTCTGATATAGAAATATAGATTTAAAAATACAAATAAACTTTAAAAAATCAAATACCATAAAAATATAATGTGTAGGACCAGCAGTTCCCCGTGCAAACCAAAAGTTGGCAATAAAAACTATATATTGTCTAGAGAATACTTTCTTTGATAACATATATTAAAAATCCCATACATGCTAAAATATCAACAAATATGTATTATATTCAACATCAGCTCTGTATCATACGGTTAGCTAATGTTTCTACCTCGCTGCAGATAAGATTTCTTAACTACCCCAAATTCACAAAATTTTGATTGAAACTAATTGGAAAAAGAGCCACAATTATTTTATTAGTACCTATGTAGCCTAGAATTGACTTGAGATTGAAGTAAGACTCATAATAAAATATATAGGGCAATAGCTAATTAATCAACATTAATTACCGTATCAAAGAATTTTATAAAACTACATCATTTATTTTAATTACTTAATTACACGAACATCAATTTATTCGCCTATTTGCCACACCATGAAAATTTTCATGCATGAAAACGTTCTTTGTACATATTCCCGTCTTTGTCGATACACTTTTTGAGTATTTTGTATTTATAGTAAACATATTTATACTTATAGTGACAAAATTACAGATAGGGCGAGTGTATACATGTTTTGCGTTTAACTAGGGCAAATTATGGTTTAAAATATGAATTAGCTTTCTATTAACGAGTGTTAGAATGAGAAATATACTGGGTAAACAGTTTGAAGGAATTTAAATGAATTATTGTACATGTACATGTAATGGGAATTGTCTACGTTGAACCGCTGTCCTTAAACTCCTAATAACTTCATATAGCAAGATAAAGCACTAAAACTGAGTTAAATCGAAGGTGAGGTAATGCAAGGGTGCTTGTTTGCTAGTGCCCAACAAGAAAACTCGACTTATTGTCAGAAAAGGAACAAATGGATGAAAAATAATAATAAGCCTCTTTCCTTCACTTCACTTCTAAATACTTATCGCCACCATTAGTTAGGGATATTATACACAAATAATGTCTTTGTTATTCACTCACAGATATCCTCATGCTTAGCTTTAGCTTATGGAGTTGTCTTGTCGTGTCGTCTTCTTCACTATCTGTGTTGTGGATCTGAGTTGAGAATATTAAGGCACGACAACCACCACCTAAAGTGTAAAATGAGGTGTAAAAGGTTGTACTTGATTACTAAATACCTGACTGAACCCAAATGAAGTGGACAGAAAGGAGACAAGACAATTCAAGACGCTAAGAAGAATGTCTACCTACATCTGCTCTCTCTTTGTTAGGAGAAGAGATACAAAATAATTTGTAATGGAACTTATCTATTGGAAGATGAGTAGCAATAGCTTTAGTTGACCAATTTGTTTGAGTGACAGCCAGAGCATATCATAGCCTAGTACAATATTACTTAATCCTCCATAACTATTTATTCTTCTGTTTGCCCCCTATACTTATTATATTGCTGATATTATACTTTCTGTTCATAAAAGAGTACCTTATCTATAGAATATATATTTGTGGAGGTAGTAGGTACCATGATATTTAGAAAACTGAAACGTGCATTAAAGCGTAAAATAAATGTGTGACTATACTTACGTGTCAATGTCAACATATCATTAGTTCCCACGATAACGATCATCCTTAAGATTTCGTCATATTTGAATAAACAAAAAGATTTCTAATGCGAAAGGAGCTATAATAATGATTATTTATATTTTAATCAGTTCAGGATGGATGGTATGTTATAGGCAAGTTAGTCAGGTAGCCTTGTGTTTATTATTTTACGTAGGTAGTAGGTAGTATTTGTTGTTAGCTATAGTATACCTACTTAATTGTTCATTATGTTCGTGTATTGAGCACATAAACAGTGTGGGGGCAGATAAATAAAAATATTACGCAGTCTGTTGGTTGAGTTGAGTGCATCAGACAGAAAGCTATTATAAGTTCAATCAAATGATCAGCAGACTATTTTGAGTTCACAAGGAAAAAGAGTAGAAGTCATGCAGAGTGGAATGAAAGCCCATCACATCACATGGCAGAGCCATTATCTAATTTCCTCCGTCAATTCCTTCGTATAAAAACAGAACATATCTTCCGGAAAACTCCAGATTCAATAATCTTAAGGTTAGCGGCAGCAGCGGAGTTCTTCACTGTTCCTGTCTACACTGCAAAATACATAAGTAAATCCATACTGTCGACTGTCATGTGGATTTGCTATATTTTATATTACAAATAATATTGCCTACCAAGAAATAAGAACTGAATGTAAGCTTTTCCGCACAAAATACGATGTACCACTATAAGTACAAACCATCAAATCTTATTGGACAAGACAGGGACAGGACAAACGTCCAAATGGCAATGTCAACATCAACTTCCCAAAGGTTCCTTATTCAATGATTTACCTATTACGCTATATACCTTTGTATTTTACTACATTTTTCCCCATTGCATCTGTCCACCGTCTACGCACCCTTAGCTTTAGCAAATATAGCAATAGTAATACCCTTATGCTTCTTCTTTCGGTCTTATAAGCATGAGTTACGTAATGTAAATATGTTTATGGTATGGAAGATGAATGCTTTCACCATAAAATCAGTAGCTGTGTGATTCCCCGTTTATATCAATATTGTATGTATAGAATTTCTGATTCCTATATCATATTTGGTCTCCCATATTTTTGCTTGGTGTTATGTGAGACGAAAAAGTTGGATGAGGTTTCTCTGCAGGACGCCCAATGGACATCGTTACTGAACATTTCTGAATCTTTTCTATTTTTGTGTTCCCTAAATTGTCATGGGCATTTCAAATGGACGGATAACGTTTCATTCTAACCCTTTTAACATTTCAACCGATCCAATTTACTTTGGTTGTCATTTACACTTATATTTACTATAATGGGCATTTGGTGGTACTAGGTGCACTTAATTTAGCGACAAGAATGCACGCTGTAACTACCTTTATACACGTCCCTGCATATTATATTTATATTCTTATAATATATGTTCTACAGTATACAGGTACGTATACATGTGACATCATGTAGGTAATTCTTTAAAGAAACTTTCAAAATAAGTTTATCCACTTACACTTACACACTAACACTGCTGGTTCTTAACTTTGTTGTTGTCAAAAGTTATTCTAAACTTTTTCTCAGAGAAATTGACGTCACGCGGATTAAGATCTTGAAGTAATTAGCAATAATAATATCCTGCTTGGCATGTTACGCAAGATTCTATTAACAAGTTTATTATAAATGTAGGAAGCTTATGCCAATAACTGAGTACATATAGTCAATAGTCATGCATAATCTGGATAGTATACAATTTCATAAAACATGTGGCATTATTGATAATATAATTTAACCTGTAGTTAGTGCTAATCATAAATTACTTTAATCAGTGACTAAACAGTAAGTGTATTGCATTATCCAGCCGAGAATTTCATTATAAATATATTGCTCCACACAAAATATTGATTAGGGCAGAAAACTAATAATTCAAGATAAATGTTCCAGTTTAGGTGTAGATGTTGACAAAGTCCTTGATTTTGGAGCAATTTTGCGGTTGATTTCATGGGATTTACTATTGTGTCCATATAAATGTACCTACTCTATTATGGGAATTGTAGACATACTTATGTAGCCCATACCTACACAATTTATAGCTTATACAGTGTTATTGGTAAGATATAAGTGTACTACTAATATATGTTGTATTATGTATATATGTAAGTTGTGTGCTTACTTACTTATATTATGATCGTGTGGCAGATTTAATAAAAGGAGTCACAAGCTCTTGAGCACACCCCAACCAAGAACTCCTTTCACCACATCCCATCATCTCGTGTCATAATAAATAATATCGGGCAAGCTAAAATGCTCAGAGCTGTGTGTCTTCCTCTTATCGGTAACTTTATTGTATCTCTATTCCATTTTCATAAGGAATTCAATTCAATTGTGCTGTGTACTCAATGAATTTAGTCCAATAAACGACAAACGAGTGTTCCTATTATTGTATAGCTATACCATATATTATCTGAAGTGGATAATATTATATACATCTACTATACTCAACTGTTATACATAGTATGTAAGCTAAATATCTTTCTAAATGTAGTATTTTTTACCTACTTTTAGTATTCATGACGGAAGGGTTGGATATAAGTCCTTTACTCAACAGCCTCCAGCGCAAGTCTCTTTTCCCTTTCAAAATCTACTCTAACTTATTGCCTGCCTCATACCTATCACTCATTTATTTCCACTCATAAAGGGAATTCATTTATCCCATCACAATGTATTTTTAATTGTTTTCTAGTATTATTACATTACTAAACTGGTATGGCATTACATAATATTGCTATAGCCCTATGTATCTGTATTGTACACTGTTACTCGAAGACAAGTACATAGTAAGCTCATTTTTTGTTTAATGTAAGAAATTTTCACTTATGATTTGCATTTGGGAAACCATTTCCATTTTCTTTGATTTTGATTATACGTAGATACTATACGTGTTTTGTAAAAAAGTGATAAATTGGTTTAATAGTAGATCTTTTGTATTATAGTTTTCACTACAGGAATATATTAAATTATTTATTGGCAATTTCTAGAAATGTTTTATGCAAATATTCAGAAAAGCAAGCCTTACATAAACGTGAAGTAAAAGTAATGTGAATCAAATATTTTATTGTATTAGAATGATTCTTTGTAGATAACAGCATAAATTAATTTTGCTGAATAGAGTGTGCAGCAAACATCCCCTTTTGTATCTTTTACATTTCATTATGAGATCGTAACGTACAGTTACTTTTTATTTGATCCTTTTTTAATAAACTCTCCAGGATCTTTTGTTGTCTGGTGCTTATGAAGTTAGCTCACTTGTCATTTCCCTAAGTTTGTTGACAATTAGGATAATCATGCGTCTCTAATACATATTAGTTTTCTGATTTCTCAAAAGTTCGATTTTTATTACGTATTCCAGTTGAAGTAAATTAAATTCTTCATTTTTAGGAGGTTTAAGCTTTGATATACATTATAGGGGTGGTGGTAAGTGATACAGATACAGTAGTTTAGTAAACTTGTATTGTACGATGCATAAACAGCAAGTTTTACTATTTATTACTTAGGTATTGTGTAAAATTGTATGCTGTGCTGTATTTAACTTAATAAAGCCATGTCCTGTTTACATGTACGTAGAATTGAGTTTATGCAGTACACACATACAAGGTCAGAACCAAACAAAAATAACTTTGTCAGTAACTACCCATTAGTTAAACAAAAAATGACATTTGACAGCTATTGACAAGAGTTTTTCAAGTGAATTTACAATTTCACACTTCATTACCCAAATTAAAAACAAATTAATATAAAATATAACATGCAGATTGTCTACAAACTGTTAGTAAAGAGTATAAATGAGTATCTATAAATGAATTACCATTGTTAAGACGTTAATTAATAGCAATTAAAGTGTAAAAGGTATTTATTAAGGCCATGAACTTTAGTAAATACATTACAGCTGTATAAATACAATTTGACAATTGGATATGTATGTGTACCTTACTTTAGTATGCCAAACCAAAGTCACCTGGTGTTAACGTTAATTATTGTAATTTGAGTAGCCCTGAAAGGTTTGTGTTATAGTTTCCTTAATTGTCATTATTCGAAATCGCTCTTTACTTAAAGAGGCAAATAAATAGTAATCCTAAAGGTATAAAGCTGGTAGGTCATAATTACATTTAGTGGGGTATATTTTTCTCCCAACCTCCCATTTTTGGCGCATGTTTATTAGAATGAGTATGAGCGTTATGCTTCAACTTATAAAATCATGGAATTTAATATAAGTTAGGTACAATTCTAAACAGCAATTATTAATTAGTATGGCAGCATAATACATTTCATGTGCAAGTGTTTAACCTGCGACTCCAGACAAGCGTCTCAAGTTTTTCTCAAGCTAAAAATTAAGTAAAATCTTAAATATACTTAATTAATTATTGTAAATCCTATAATCCAATTTTCCTTTACGACCGAATTTGTAAAAGAATGAACTCGTGAAAGCGAGAAATGACCAATTATGTCCGTCACCCTCCTGCTGCTTGTGGTATTAGTGGTGCCTTGAGGGGTAACATTAAGTTTGTAGTAGCTTATAGAATTGCTATTTTTAGATGTGGTCGTAAATGAGACTGACACTTCGTAATTGTGTTTATATTCCCAGTCTACACATCCTTTAAAAAGTATTTTACATGAATACGGGGAAATTGAATATAAATGAGCAATTAATGTCCATCAAACCTAAAGGATCTACTACTATATAGTAGAAATCTAAATAGCTACTAAATCTAAATAACCATAAGCACTTATGGTCTGTTGTCTGCATTTCATACTCGAATGAATCTAGGCTAATTAAGTCAATTATACTGTACTACTAAAATGACCACGGTACTGGACATCTCTATTTACAATAATATTTTCATATCAAATTCTGCACCCAAGCCATGGGGATATGTTCACGTACTGTGAGTATGACTACGAGTGGTATTGTCTGCTCCCATATAGTTAGTTGCCTGTCTGTTTGGTAAACCTAATGAGATGAGATAACTAGCCATTAATTCAACTTAAATAGGAAAACTATACTACATAATAATTAATTACATTAACTGTATCAATTAATATAATTACATGTAATACACATATTCTCTCGCCTTATTATGTGTACACCATACTTACCTACATTATTATATAGCGCCATACATTATACTATGATGATATTTATGTGAAAAGTAATTAATTGTTTACGTATTTTTCAGTATGTCAAGTATTAGTACATTAGCGTCAACGGATTATTTAATTTAACATCTTATACGAGATACAATACCCAACGTAAACCTGATTTAGTTTTACTTAAAATTATCTCAACGATTAGTTTTAAATTGTAAGTCCACGTAGTCAGAAAACGAATATAGCAAAATATCATCAAATGCAAGTAATTAAATAATGCAAATACTACAATAATATGTAATATTGCTTTGATGATTGAAATAAGCATATTTATGCATGTATTTACAATTATATGTATACAATAGAAGCGTTCCATTGGTATCAAACATCCAGCTACGTACTGTTAATCTATTTGCAATGTTAATAGTACTCACAATAATACTAAATACATACATTCTATGTAAGCAGCTTAAGCAGAATTAAATAATTACATATTTATGTAAAATTAGTGCATATTAATATTTTATTTTTAATAGCTTACCTATGTAAGATTGCTTTACTTGCTCCTGCTAACTTAATAGAAGGGCCAATACAATTCTGTATTAAAGGTAAAGAAAATGTGATACATTATGTATGTATGTGTATGTATGTACATTTATGTAATGAGTGGTAATGCAGATCTGGTAATAGAGATAGGCCATACATACGATACACATGAAGTTTACACACGTAAAAGGCCAGGAGTGCGTCACGTTGCAGTGTAGTGTTATAATATATCTACCTAATATATGCCAGCATATACATAAGTATCTAAAATACGACCATATTTAGCTGAACATGAGTACACGATGTTCACATCTCAAACAGATAAGTGGAGATTGGGATCAGTGAGTGAGTGAGTGAGAAGTGGAATATTAAACTCTCTGTAAGAGTCAGCTCGTACAATTGAATTTGAATCGGAATTGAATGTATTTAGTGTAGTAAAGGATGCTGACAAAGTGAGAACACAGATACCTACATCATATTACGTGAGCACCTCGTCGCCTTTCCCTTCCTTAAAAATATTACTAGGTATGTTGATAGGATGCTAGTGTAAGTGTAAGTAGTAAGTAGGATTTAATGTAAGAGTATCTGATTGTGAGTCGAGTTGAGTTGAGTTGAGTGAGGATGATATTGATGTTGAGCATTAATAGCCAATGGTGGCCGGAGGATGCAGATAATCCAAGTGAATAGGGATTAAATTGGGCATATCTCCAACAGAGCATGGGACAGGCACTGCCTCGAAGGCTCGTCCCGACTTCCCGATTGGCGGGCATCGGCTCATTCTGCCCGGATTCTCAGCTCCAGGGGGCTACATTACAATTCTCTATCTTTATATCCATAAACTCCCTTTAGGGGTCTGAATGATTAATCTAACGAGCTAACTACATACACTAATTATTATCTTACTAGCTACTTAGGTAGGTAGTAGGTACATCATACCATTTCACATCACAGTCACAAATATATAACAATACATAATACATACTACCAACACAAAATATCTGTATATCAATCTATCTAGAATTGAGTTATGTACCTTTAGATTGTAGGTATCATCATTTGTAAGTTGAATTGAGTCAGTTCAGTTGATTACATTGATAATATCTCCCTCTCCATCAAACAACCCCCTAATATTTAAGGTGAGCACTTTTCTTTAGCATTTGCCAGATAGCAAGCGTAAAATAATTTATTGTAATTGTACACAACCCTGTTTATATCCCATTCATCTAGAAATCGAATTTAAGTATCCAAAAAAGAATGTATTCCTACAACTTACTATACCTTTTATTACTTTTTAAACTCCAGAAAGGCTACAATTTACATTAAAAATAACACTGTACCCCATATAGGTAGGTAGATAACACAAGTAGATACATTTACATCAAATTCAGTCACTCGCATCATATTATTGCATTTCTCTGTAATATAGCAATTACATGGCTGATTTCCCCAGCTCATGCTGACATTTCTGTCCCGTCCTGTCTGTCTGCACATTACATTAGGACTACAGATAGTAAACCAAACAAGGTAAAACAGTAGTACCAAAATATATATAACATATATCAGTGGGAATTCAGTCTGGGTGTCTGTACCTCCATTTGACGACAGTTCAGTGTCAGAACAGTAAGTTAAGTAAGCTGCTGTGGCTTGGCTTGGCTGGACTGAATGTCTCCTTGGCTTTGCCTTCGTTTGCCTTTCCTTCCATAGGAATATTTACCCTCTTCTCCTCTACGTACGTACATAACACATGCAAACACACATAGAAACATGGGAACACATTCTATGTGCGAGTAGCATTAAAGTTACACTAGTTATGTAGTAGTTAGCTTTCTCATGTCTCCTCCGTTCCATTACATACAAATAGTGCATCCTTCAGTATAAATACATAGGAGACAGTTTATTTCGATTCTCTATACCTAAACATTACATTATATCCTATCCATACTACATATCCCTCCCCATACCCACTACCACATAAATACTTACAACTTACAACCCTGTGGAAATGGAACCTAACCTACGGCAGACCAAACCTCACCAGCCTTAGATGGGTAGGTAATGGTAACTTCCTATTTATCCATTTGTATCCTATAACAAGACACGACACGACACTCATCATACATAATGTCCCTTTATGCAAAAATACTTTCTGTCATTCTGTCACTCAATTCAATCCAGTCATCATTTCCCTGTCCTGCTAAACACTCACAAACAAAACTCTTTCCACTTACAGTACACACTTAATTCTATTTAACTATTTAACACTAACTCCTACATACACACAATTTATTAATTCATTGTTTAGTCAACATCAATCTTGTTGTGTATCTATTTGTAATACCCGTATATATTTACAATCTTCTCGCTGCTATACTATAAATAGAGCACAAACAAAATAAAATCTGCGAAAAGCAAAACATTTGCAGTTAAATAACCTTTGGATTGATTTTGTGAGATAAACTGTTCAGTATCGTATCGTATAACTAACCTACCTATGTACACTGTTGTAGTATTGGGTGGAGTGCAACAAGTCAAGTGTGTGATAATAATATAAACACTTCTATACATACAGCCGCCTTGCGTATACTGTATGTACGGTATATACCCAAGAAGAGCGTGGAATCATTCAAAACACTACAATAAAGACAGAAATAAGTTTAACGTGATAATTTGTACGTAAAATACTACTAATTGATATTTTGTGTATGTGAAACGAATTTAAGCCTACCTTTGGCAGGTCATTCATTCTTCAAGATATAAAATGCATTGATTTACCTTGCGTTTTGTACTAACATTAGTTAACAATATACTATACTAAAAAGAAAACATGTAAATGAGTTTTCTTAACGTGTAAATCTAAAACTCTCTAATACGACATTAAATGTTAAAGGGAACAGATCCATTTAGTTTACACCTTTATGTAAGCTAATTCGTTGAGGTGACTCAACTGATTATCAGTGGGAAAAACGTTGATGTTCCATTGTGTTGAACCTTACTGCTGGACTCTTCTCATCCTTGTACATATATTATGTAGCTGTTGTACTTGTAGCTCCAAGCTGTTTTCATACGAAGCCTTCTGTCAATATTGGTCTTACATATATGCATGTACCACAGTTTTGGCTCTTTTCGCCGTTCCTTTCCTTACCCATGCCGGCAGAATAAAATTTATTGTGTGCAAAGTATAAGCATCATCTCGGTTTGGATTTTGGATTCATTGACCCATGCTTACA
>JAQFYC010003309.1:0-21223 GCA_034694165.1 Tomocerus mixtus | reverse complement strand
TTTATAAGGATATTTATTACAATTATGCAACATTACACTCACTCGGGCGGGCTGTATATGGTGGCTTGGCAGTTTTTAATATGGCACTTAAGATAGTATAATACATATTATATAGGTTTAAATTGTATTATTTTATTTTACTAAAGGAAAACCGGAAAGAAGTTGGCACACCAACTTAGTATATTAAAAAATGTCGATTGCTGTGGCCTAATGTGCATCGTCAGAAAAAACTCAGACGAGGATGAAAACGAAAAGGAAATATTAGGAGAACTGCCAGTTCCTCTCGTGTCTGTTAATGTGGCTGCTTCAGTTGTTGGTGCCGTGGCACAAGTGGAAATAACACAGGTGTACGTCAACAAAGAAAGTGATCCCATTGAAGCTGTATACTACTTCCCATTGGACTCAAATGGAGCAGTGACTCATTTTCATGCTGAACTTGAAGGCAGAACATTAAAGGTACTATTCATACAACAATTCCCATAATAAATAGTAAGCGCCTACATCAATCTATTAACTTTTAATAAGGATTAATATTTTTATGCCACGAAAAATGTGTCATTGTGCCACGAAACCACTAAAAAAATTATTTACTCATTGTGGCACGAAAAATTGTTTTTTTTAACACGAAATTATTTGAGACTGCATAAATGAAGTAAGTTCATAACTGAAAGTTGAACATGTCAATAAATGTTTCCAATGTCAGCATTGAGATATTAAAGATTAGCATAAGTATGAAAAAATAAATATGATATTATGCATATTAGGACAGATAAGGCAGGAGCATAATATCATATTTATTTTTCCATACTTATGCCAATCTTTAATATCTCAATGCTGATATTGGAAACATTTATTGACATGTTCAACTTTCAGTTATAAACTTACTTCATTTATGCAGTCTCAAATAATTTCGTGTTAAAAAAAACAATTTTTCGTGCCACAATGAGTAAATAATTTTTTTAGTGGTTTCGTGGCACAATGATACATTTTTCGTGGCGGAATAAATAACATCCTTTTAATAATATGTCAAGATTTACGATGTATTATACACTAGTATATTATTTTGTAATTTAAGGGAGTAGTAAAACCGGAAGACGAAGCAAAAGCCCAATACGAAGAAGCACTTGCACAACATAAAACTGCTTTTCTTGCTGAAGAGAACAAACCAGACATCTTCAAGGTAAACAAACACATTTAGGGCTCCATAAATAATTAGTTTGGAAATTATAAAATTACATTCAACATTATAAAATATGGAGTATGAATTTATGAATTTGTTAAATAGTCACAGATATAAGATATTATAAGGCACAAACTCATCTAAGTTTGTTTAACACCATGTTTTAAGTGGAATCGCAAAATATATGTAACATATTATGCATAATAAATAGGTATTTAATGATTTTTATTTCTCTAGTTGCGAATCGGATTTCTAAAACCTGGATGTCAAGTGAAGATCGTCTTAGGATATGTCACTGAGGTCAAAAATGAAAAAGGGTCCAACACAATGCGATTTTTCTTGCCGACAACGGTTGCACCGAGGTACATACCTCCAACAGAAACGGATCCTAAAGGCAAAGACTTGGAAAATATGACATTCTCTGAGCAGACCCCAGCACCAATATCAATTATAGTCAATGTAGTAGTACAAGGAGATATCAAAAGCATTGGGAGTCCGACACATAAAATTTATGTAACTGAAGAAGGACCTATACAGGGGAAAGAGAACTGGAATCGAGCTTTAGTAAAATTAAAAGGAAAGACAACCGAAATGGATAGAGATTTTGTTCTGCTGATAACTCCAGAGGAAATACATTCTCCCAGGTTATACTCAGAGGTACATATGACACACTATTAATATTTTGTTGCAACGTTTATTGAATGGAAAGAAAAGCATTGCTGCCATTTAGTTCAGAACTAAAATTGAAAAATTAGGATTAAAAATGTGCAAGTATATGTTGCAATTGTTTTAATTTTTGGTGCAAACGAACTTATTTTTCAGAAACTGGATGGAAAAACAATGGCTTGCATGATACACTTCATTCCTAGTTTTCAACTCACCGATCAGAAAACTGAGCTAATATTTCTCTTAGACCGTTCTGGCTCCATGCAAGGATCCAGTATTGATTTGGCCAAGAAAGCTCTTTTGGTAAATACAATTATTTTATGACGAATTTTTCTTATTGGCAAGCAATGTTCATAAATACCAACCAATCAATACTGCCTGTGGCTTTTAGATGTTCCTTCATTCACTTCCAGTTGACTGCTATATCAATGTTGTGGGTTTTGGTAGTCAATATGAGTTTCTTTTTGCAAAAAGCACTAAATACGACGACACTGCACTCACAACTGCTGTCAAGCATGCTAAAGGTATTTATTTGCTGTTTTTGTAAAATACTATTGTTATGTACATTGAAATGGAAGATTTAAAAATTAAAATTAAGAAAAGAAACAAAATACAAAATCTGCATCTGCATACAAGTTATATAATAGGTCTTTCCTATAATGGCCTGCTAGCGGATCAATGGAGTGGAGGAATTTTTCTCTGTTTAAATATATTAGCACACTGACACAGATATCCACAGAACACAGACTCCATTGGCCGTGTAGCTGGTCATTATAGGGAAGGTTTTCGTAAAAACAATTTTGTCACTTGCAAACGTATGCTCTGTGTACATTCAAATGGCTGGACACACAACGGCCTTTAGGTACTGAATTAAAATTAATTGCGATTTACTATGTCCACAGTACTGGACGCCAATATGGGAGGTACAGAAATTTTTACACCATTGCAAGACATTTTCAACCAACCATTAATTCCTGGATACCTTCGTCAGATATTTATCTTAACGGATGGAGAGGTAATTTAATTCAGATAATATTGCCGGCCTGCCATAAAAAATAGTATAACTAGAGTGTTAAAGATAAAACATATACTGTGTACATTTCAGCCTGTATAAAGTATTATTATTCTTTAAACATCTTTAGGTTTCCAATACTGAGCAAATTTTTGGTATTACGAGGGCCAATGCACACGCTAACCGAGTGTTCTCTCTTGGTATCGGAGATAGTGCGTCTCATCATTTGGTGGAAGGAATTGCAACTGCGGGAGGAGGAACGTCTGAATTTGTTACATATAACGAACCAATCGATAAAAAAGTGCTACATCTGCTAAAAATAGCCATTCAGCCATCACTAACAGGTAGTCTTAGGTTGTATTGTAACTGTTATGTTTTTAAAAGTTACGTTATGGATTCCCATGTGTACGCTTTCTCCGTCTTTCCCTACGTAAACTCCAATTCACGTCCCTAATGTGCGAATCTGTTAAATATTTATTGTATTTTATCACACAAGTTATCCATTTATATTTATGCGTTGTTATTTTGACAGATATTACTGTTGACTGGGATGGCGTATCCCAAACCGCGTCTTCGGGCAGACAGATGGTCACAAATACTGAAAAAACACTTTTGGGTTACGGAAAACCTATCGCGTCTAGAAACAATGAACAACCAAGCTACCAGCAATCTCCTCGAGAAGTTCCACCGATTTTTGATAAATGTCAGATGATTTTGCTTGGAGTATTTTCTACTAAAGCTCCCAAGGGAGCTTCAATTACTGCTAATACTCCGGATGGCCCTTTAAGCATCAATATTCCTGTAAGCACACAGTTATTGATATTGGCTAGGATGTTTTAAACATTTTGATTGTATTCCTACGTGCATAAGTATTAAGGGAATGGTTTAAGAAGTATGTTTACACATTTTAGTTGAGCGAGGAAAATGATGTTGGGTCTACCGGAATGCTTCACAAGTTGGCTGTCATCAAGATTGTTCGAGAGTTGGAATTTGAAATATCTTCGTTGGATTCCGGTGGACATCTAGGAGATAAGGACACTGATGAGATAAAAAGCGAGATTATCCAACTAGCTTGCCAATATGGTATAATACTCTAATTTTAATGTTATCCCCGTATTTTCCATATTTGCTTTCTCAAATTGTAATGCACTTTTGATATTTTATCCTGTTTATAGGAATTTCATCCAAATATACTTCGTTTGTTGTCGTTGATGAGGAAAATAAAACAGGGGATAAAAATTGGGTGATGCAAACCCGCTATATACCATTACAAATATCTCGTAGGTCCACACCCCAGTTTCAGGAGGAAGTATTTGTTTGTTCTTCTGCTCGTGCTATGAGAAGTGAAGAACCTCAAATGGGAGGCAATGGTTCATCTAACTCGAATCCACTTTGTCGCCGCGCCTGTATCCCAAAAATTCGGAGGAGATCGGGGTCAATAGGTGAGATTTGCTATTTGGAATACTTTAAAAAGTTAGAAAAATAATTCCCCCTCTCAAAAATTTCCCACTCCAGTCTCTCGAAAATGCAGATCATCGTCAACTACTTACATATTATGTTTTAATACTGTAGTTTAGTTTAGTTTAATATAGTTTTAGCTTATTACTTACAAGGGATATATTTTTATAAAAGACCACAGATATGATGGTAATTTATTAGGGAGGATATTGCATTTGTTAAGATTCAATTGATTATGTATGGGAAGAATGAAGATTGCCAATAATATCCCGAGACCTAGATTAAAAAGAAGGAATATATTATATTGTTCTATAGTACAAATAAATAGGCAAGATTTTACAAATACGTACAGTAGATGATAAAGAATAAAATAAGCACTTATAAAAATTTCTATTATTTAAATTATGAAACTTTTTAACACGCATTTTCTCTTCTCAGTGTTTTCCAAACGTATGTTAATGTTAAAACATAATATACAAAGAGCGGATTTATTTATTTTTAATTTCGACAAATTGATCAAACCAATCCCTAAAAGTGAGTCGTCCATGTAGTTTATAGTTCTTCACAATATAAGTAACTTCTTATCTTTGAGAAACGAATTAACATCCAGTTTTCCTAGTGGGATATTAATAAGAATGTATTTAACTAATAAAATTAGCTGTTGCTGATTCCGAAGACCAACCAAGCAGAAGATGCCGCAGGGCGTCATCAGTTGAATCATCCCGTTTTTCTGTGCTATCGTCAGGTGAAATCATGAATACAAAAATGGGCAGTTGTAGAAAAGTCTTATTTTTGCCATGCCAAAATTTTAATTGATTTCCGTAATAGATTTAATTAAAGTTATTTTAATTATTTAGAACAGAATAATCACATTTTAATATCTTGCATCACTTTCAAAGATTGCATTTACTATTATTTCTATTCTTGTAATTGATATTTAATATAAATTAATTTTTTCTGATAATTTATAAATTTTAATTACGTTAAATATTTGTGATGTTCATTAATTTCAATATTGTGTATACCTTAAGTTAATTATTTTACTTTTACGTTTTTGAAGAGCCTTATACATTTGAAATTGATTAATGTCTACATGATATACTTACAGGATCACAACCTGGCAGTGTTCAAAAATCAGTATTGCCAGATTTCAGTAGGTATGCAAGTATTGACATTAGTTCACTGCCTAATCGAATTGCAAAACTTTCTTTTGGAAGACAAGGTTAGAATCTTATACGACTATAAAGTATAACAAGAATATTCTAAATAAAAATAAATAAATAAACCCGCAACTCCAATAAAAATAAAATAATGTTTCCTGTTTTCTGTAGATACAACAACTATGGATCCAATTCATCAAGTTGTATCTTTACAATCCTTTAAGGGGTCCTTCTCTCTCAATGCTAAGCTCTGCACTGCAATTTCTATGGATTTTATAGAGATGAAGGCCGGTACGTTGTATTATATGATTATTTACAATTAAGTGTAGTATTAGCCATACATATGAAAATTAGAAATAAAACTGTTTTTTATTTCAGTGGCTACAAAAAATAATTGGGATTCCTCCGCTTGGGCTACATCGCTGGCCTTAGCATACTTCTCCGAAAAACTGCCGGGTGAGAAAGAGTCATGGGAATTGGTGTACAACAAGGCGAAAAAGTGGCTGTTCAAACACTTCCCTTCCTATGCAGAAGTCGTCTTGCTTGCAGCTGAAAATTACATGCAAATGTAAAAACATTATACAATACTTCCGGTTCCGGTTCTCGAAGATTGCATTTGTAGCATTTCAATGTGGAGAAAATGTAGTTGAAAACGAGCTCTTCTTTGATTCCCATAATATCTAACTTTTATTTTGCATGCGTTAATATAAGCGTAAAGTAACTGCTTCTGATGAGGTGCATATTATGTAGTAAATATTTAGCTTATTGGAAAATCATTCAATATAGCAAGTAGCGAAAACCAGGTAATTGCGATAAATTACCGTACTATATGAATGTACAAATATATAAACCCTAAGACACAATGAGATGAGATGTGAGCTTACAAAAAGTAAATAAAATATTGCATTAAGGATTAACTGCACGGTTGACAATGAAAAAGAATAAAAGAGAATTAAGAATCGGAGATCAGGTTAACATTAAGGATTAACCAGACATCATGTACATTCGATTGCGATTGCGAGTCACTTTTGCGTAGGTATTATCTGTATGTACCTGAAACCCGAGTTATTAGTTGAAACAAAACAGTCTGAGCCAGAGCTCCAATAGTATTAACTAACCCTATACCTGCCATATACCTACATTTCTCTGTATTACGGTACTACTATAAATATTATACTGTGACAATCTCTAATGTAGTAATGTGGAATTTAATGTATCGAAATCAAGAGAATAAAAGCCAGATGTTGGCCCAAAAATGTACTCATGCATTCCTATTTGCATTTATATTGACTGAAACTGTACTAGTACTTATTCTCATTATATAATCTATTAATAAACCGAACCCGGTGTCCCTATGTACCACCAGAGGACATAAAATGGCATATTCTCACAGTACCCCATGTATGGGGTAAATTGAAAATCACATTTGAATTCCTTACATCAACACCTTTAAAACGATACCCCACTTGCCATATGCTTCTATTTAAAAAATAAGTGGGCGTGGCCATAACTGCATGGGGGTGTGGCCGATTTGGCTCAAAAACATCTCGGATGTAACTTTTTACCTCCTCTTTCGAATTTTGGAAACAATTGAAAAAAGTTGACGCGTTCAAAAGCTAGAGAGTGGACACACTTACTAACTAACAGACAGCATTCCTCTTCTGATAATGTACCTTGGGCGGTTGGCCTTGAGCAGATACAATTACAAAAATATTCCCTGTTAGAGAGCACTGTAGTTGACAGATTAATAGTACATGCATATCTATAAACTACACTGGAGAATCCTACAGAATGTTAGTGAGATGCTATTGGCAAAGCACTGTGACCTTCCCTACTTAACGTGCAACCTGTAAGAGATTCTAGGGACATCGATCGATTGAGTTCATTTCCTGTATCATTTTGACAAACTCGCAAACGCAACAGGCATTTGCAAGGCCAAATGCCTGGAATTCTGGAAGCTGCAAATTTTATGGCTGCTCACGGGCACGGGCGATTTATATTGTACCATACGTAACGTACTCCTTCACTTATACTATGGTGCATCTTATCTTAGCAAATGAAAACTATTATCCAATCCATGTGACAGGACAGTGAAAGAAGAAATCCTGCTGATCAGAGGAATATTATTAGGAGATGTAGTAGTACGTAAATGAATGGCAAACTTCAACTTTGAACGACATGCCCAGCGGCGAATTAATTAAGTGTGTAAGGTGAGCAATTCTTACTTATTGTTAGGTCACTTTAGTTAATTTATAGTCAGTCTACATTCAAAAAATAATGTTTAAAAGGAATGGCAAGAAGTAAGAAGACAATAATAATAGAGCAAGATTTCCTACTGGAGATTCCGCCTTGATTCAATAGCATACTTGTTTGTGTTTGTAAAATCTCTTTTGACGGCTTTGCTGAAATACATAGGTAAACATATATTTTTAGCAACATTTTAAGTGTGTAATGTGCAATGAGTGAAAATGGGTGCTCGTATTGGCCTTTCACTTCACTGATAAGTTTTTTAATGTAAATGTATGAGATTCTGCGAAATATTGATCCAATGAATTTGCTTTCTGTCTCATCCATCCTGGTAAACTAACACCGCAACAGGCATTCATTCTCAAGGCCAAACGGCTGCGCTGGAAGTTGTGTATTTTGGCAAATCACCGGCAGCACTCCCATATACGAAGAATCTCGGAGTCTGAGTCACAATCATAATACATACGCATAAAATGTATTTAGCACTTTTTTAAGTCTCATTCATATACATAGTTGCTTATACCAAACAGGTTGAATTACAGTTACAACTACAGGGTCTACAGAATTTAATTAAGATTACATACTACACCGGAAGCTTTATCCAGCTTATATACAAATTTCGATATTTGGCATCGTGTTAGCGTATGTATCATTCATATTCATTCATTCATTCTGTACCATACATGCATGGTACAGTCTCCTATCTGTCTCAGATATGTAGCTATGACTGTACTACTACATATAATTTCATCTTTATTACATCAAGACCCAGTCACAAAACAGGTGTTTAATTCCGCATCCAATTTTGCTCCTAAGCGAAATTAGTAAGTTGCCAAATACATTTTTAGATACAATTTTTCAAATATTTGGTGAAAGTGAAATTGTTTGTTGTAGTGAAAATTTTACGGCTTAATGGAAGGGTATTGAGTCATGAACTAAAGTTCGCTGATTCATACCTCGCTGAACAAATACTAAATAAATTCTAAGGATCATGAGCAAAAATTGGAAGATAGGAGGGGAAACTGTACTTCATGTAAAGAGTAGGAACTGGAACCTGATTCACCATTAGAAAAATACTCGTTGTACAAATTATAAAGAAGTCCATCAACCTGTTGTATTCAACCCGACGGAGAACAATGTTTAAAAAGTTTATTTCAAGGTCTGTGAATTTTTTTACCTTTTATACTCTTAATGTTTTGCATTGATTTTTATTTTATTTCATAAATAATTAGTTTGGTGCAAACATTTCCTGGGACTGCGAAGAACGACAAAGTATACAACGTACAGTATAAGGGTGTGACAAAAAACGGCCGCTTCACGGCCTTTTTGTTGAGACCTACCCTAACCTAATTATTTTGAAAGGAACTAAAAATGTTTGCACCGAAGAAATATTTTAAGTCCCAGAAAATGTTTGCACCAAAACGGACTTGAAAATTGTACCCTTATCCGTACTCCAACCAAATAAAGAATTAAATTAATACCAAGGCAGTATTTTAGCTATAACCCAGTCTCTAATAATCTTGTAATTTGTTTTACTTTTTCAATTTCGAGAAATTAATTCATGTCTGTTAGCGACATAATTTAAACATGAATCATTTTTACTAAGGATACAGTTATTTTCGGTAGTTCGCAAAAAATGGCTTGGCTTTTCAAATACTAAAAATTTGGTATTTAACTAGCATTACGAGGAAATTTGCTGGCAAATCTGACCAGTTTTAGTAAACATCATATAGGTAATATAATTGTATAAGCTACGTGATAATATTTGTTTTTAACACTAATAGTGATATTTAAATTATAGAGTTTTAGCTTACAAAAGCAAAACTGGAAAAATGTTGGCAGTCCAGCTTGGCTCTTTAAAAAATGTCGACTGTTGTGGGCTAATGTGTGTCATCAGAAATCCGGAAAAGGAGATATTAAACGAAATACCGATTCCTCTAGTATCTGTCTCCGCGATTGGAACAGTTATTGGAGCCGTTGCACAAGTTGAAATAACACAAGTGTACGTAAACAAAGAGAATGAACCAATTGAAGCCGTGTACTACTTCCCGTTGGACTCAAATGCAGCAGTGACACATTTTCATGCTGAGCTTGAAGGAAGAATATTAAAGGTATTCAGAAATTTTTATAATAAAGCTTTTACTACTAATCTATTGCTCTAATTTGCATTTTGCATAGTTTCTCAGTGCAGGAAAACTCAATTTTTTGTTTTCGCACATTTCAAAAAATATGCAGATTGTTAGGTAAAATTCCCCAACAATTATAAATAAAAACTGGCAAGTTTTTATATTCTGTCAATGGAGATAGGTCATGATTTTTGTCTTTTAGCACCTGACAACAGTAATAACATTAAATAAAAATATGACAACGGTAGTCGTCTGGTCGCTGGTCTAGTATATTAATGTCTTTATGTAATTTAGGGTGTGGTAAAACCAGAAGAGGATGCAAAAGCCGAATATGAAGAAGCAGTGGAACAGCAAATAACGGCTTTCCTTGCTGAAGAGAGTAAGCCAGATTTTTTTAAGGTAAATCTTAACAATAAACCACAACAATACTATATTGGATAGCACAGATAATGCTGTATTTTAGCAATCCATTGATAACAAAACAAAATTTGTTGGCAATATTATTTTTAATTTACTTGGAACTTCTTTATAGTTACAAATTGGATATCTAAAACCTGGTTGTCAAGTGAAGATCGTCTTAGGATATGTCACTGAGGTCAAAAATGAAAAGGGGTCCAACACAATGCGATTTTTCTTGCCGACAACGGTTGCACCGAGGTACATACCTCCAACAGAAACGGATCCTAAAGGAGTGGACTTAGTAAATATGACATTTTCTGAGCAGACCCCAGCACCAATGTCAATCAAAGTCACTTTAGCCATTCAAGGAGGAATCAAAAGCGTTGAGAGCCCAACACACGAAATTAATGTAACTGAAAAGGGACCAGTGGAAGATAAAAAGAACTGGAATCGAGCTTTAGTTGAATTAAATGGACAGACAACCGATATGGATAGAGATTTTGTTCTTTTGGTAACTCCGGAGGAACTTCACACTCCAAGATTGTACACCGAGGTATGCAATGGCTGATTTATACAATTATTTTATTCCGCATTTTAAGTTTCGATAGGAAAAGAAATACTCATTACGACACTGGTATATTTTTTGAAGAGGCTGGATGGCGAGAAGGGCACCGTGGCTTCCATGATACACTTTATTCCCAGTTTTACATTGACAAATCTAAAAACTGAACTAATATTCCTCTTAGACCGATCTGGTTCCATGCAAGGGTCCAGCATTGATCTGGCCAAGAAAGCTCTTTCTGTAAGATATCATTCTATCTGTATTACTTCTATGTATTTTTTAATTTTTTACTCATAACATAGTTTATTTGTGCGTTTACATTTTTGACAAATTTTTAACTTTCCCTATCAATTAATCATTGTCGTCGTTACTTTTAGATTTTTCTTCATTCAATCCCAGTTGACAGTTACTTTAATATCATTGGCTTTGGCAGTAGCTTTGAGTTGCTTTTCCCAGAAAGTGTTAAATATAGTGACGATACACTCAAAACGGCCGTCAAACATTCTAAAGGTACTTGCTTATAATTTAATTGATATATAACTCATGTAGAATTACATATGTATAATTTTATATTTACTGTTCTTAAACTGGATGTGACCGATGAAACAGTTGTCATTCACATAATTACTATATAGCTCTTATTTAACGTTTGCAGAACTACGTGCAGATTTAGGTGGTACGGAAATCTTGGACCCATTAACGGAAATTTACAGTAAACCAGTAATTCCTGGATACCTTCGTCAAATATTTGTCCTTACGGATGGAGAGGTAACAGGAATATTATTTACTTTTATATATTAAATACTCATGAGCGACAAATATTAATTTTTAAAGATAAAAATTTTGGCAGTAAAAAATATATTTTTTTAAAATCCGAAATTCTTTTGTTCCTAGTTCTTTATATATTTTTATCTCACGTCTACCAGTAAATAAAATGCCAAATAGATCAGTATATTATAGTTGAAAGCAAATCTGTTTAATATCTTTACAGGTATCTAATACGGACCAAGTTATTGGTCTTACAAAGTCCCAGGCCCACTCTAACAGGGTGTTCTCTCTTGGTATTGGTGACAGTGCATCTCATTATTTGGTTGAAGGAATTGCAAATGCAGGCGGAGGAACATCTGCTTTTGTCACATATAATGAATCGATTGATAAAAAAGTACTACATCAACTTAAAATTGCTATACAGCCAGCACTAACAGGTTTAATACTTTACCAACTTAGAACTTAATGATAATTGCCTATGGTATTACCTGAAAAATAAATTTACCAGATATTACTGTTAACTGGGATGGAGTGTCCCCAACTGATTCTTCGAAAAATCCATTGGTCAAAAGGGGAAAAGCATTTTTGGACAATGGCTTGTCAAAGTTTTTTAGTAAGAATAAAAGTAAAGAGAGCTATCAGCAATGTCCCCGGGAATTTCCACCGATTTTCGACGGAAGTCAATTGGTTTTACTTGGAATCTTTTCTGCACAAGTACCTACAGGAGTTTCAATTACTGCTTCTACTCCTGATGGCCCTTTAAGCATTAACATTCGTGTAAGTACTTATAATTGCACTGGAAGGGAAAATTCTGATTTTATGCAACAAATCTTTTAGCCCCATGGATAATGTAGAAAACATGTAAATTTCCTAGATGGATGAAGATAATAATTTACCAGAGATGTCTACTGGATTACTTCACAAGTTGGCTGCTGTCAAGATAGTTCGCGAATTGGAACTAGAAATATCGGCACTTGAATATTCTTCTTCAGTAACTAATTCCCAAGAAAAGGAATTAAAGAGTCAGATTATTGACACTGCTTGCAAAAACGGCAAGTTTTTTACAGGAAATAATTAATGGGATTTGAAGATATATAATGAATGAGTAATTAATTAACTTTTCTGTAGGCATCGCATCAAAATATACCTCTTTTGTGGTCGTCGATGAGGCCAATCAAGTAACGAAAGAGCACTGGGTGATGCAAACTCGTTATGTGCCATCACAGCTTGCTCATGAGTGGGGTGGGGATCAGAAACAATGCGGAAATACAAAGGGTCGAAGAATGTCTGCAATGGCCAGTAATATATCCAAGTTTTTTAAAATTAACTTTCCCATTATATTTTGTATTTACTTCATATTATTATCATTGTGAATATAGGTTTATGAACTAAATATCAATTTTGAAACAATACAATTAGTAAATATAATAATATGTCATAACCAAGATGGTAATATGTATTATGTAATGTACATGATACTTTACATTTTTAGGGTTTGGTGGAGGATTGATGTCACTAAGTGGTAAAATTATAAATATTTCTTTAATCATTTAAATTCAATACCTACAAATACAATTAAATAGTCACCGAGAATGCTCTTTTACAAACGAATGCACTAAACCTAGTGTATCAGTATTACCATTTATTACCTCAAATATCTTTGAGTGAAATACTATTATATTTATAATCTGCACTATTTTATCTGTCAAACTTACTAAACTAAAGGAGCATTATGAAAAGCTGAGTTGAGCTTTCAATTGAAGAGGACATTTTTAATTAATTATCTATTATGTGCATGGTTTTTAGCAAGTCAAGCGAGGCCACGGATGAAGAGTTTGAGATTGTGTTCAAGCCAGATGGGTGGTAGTCTCAGTAGCCATCGACAACTATCTGTAGCTTCTTGCCAGTCCTACTTTGAAGCAGGCTCTGGTGGTAGGTTTGTTTAAATGACATTTCCCTAATATTATTTTTGGCATTGGATGTTATCGTTAACCACGACCACAGATACATTTTGTAAATAATAAAATAAAACTATTAAAAGCTACTGTTTGGTACATATAGATAGTGTATGTCTGGATGGATATTCCGATTTGCAAGTTTTGGATCCCTTGGAGGAGGTTATATCGCTGCAGTCTTTTGCTGGATCTTTCAATCTGGATTTTACCTTTTGTTCTGCTATTGCAAAGGACTTGGATGCTCTAAAAACAGGTGAGATTTTTAATTATTGTTCATTCATACATTTGAATATATGATATGATGTGGAATGTTAACATATTATACAAAAATCATTCTGGATTACAGAGGCTGCAAACAATCAATGGGACGAAACTGCTTGGGCGACTTCGCTGGCCTTAGCATATTTCTCTGAAAAGCTTCCGGACCGAAAAGATTCTTGGGAACTTGTATATGGCAAAGGAAAAACTTGGGTTTGTACCAACTTTCCTAAAGAAGCAGATGCCATGATTTCTGCTGCGAAACAGTGTATTCGCAGTTCAGCTGAGCTACCTAATCCACTGGCGCGGGTGGAATAATCTACGAATAAAAAATATTCATTCAGTGGACAATTGATTCTTGAATATTGTTCGGTCACAGAATGGAGACAGTATGACACTTCTTAGTATAGTCCACTGAGGTTAGTTTAATAAATGTTTAAAAATGGAGTTGTTTTCTATTTAGGGTTTATATTAGCTTATATTGATTCCATTTTATTTTTTTCAACCACTGAAAATTAGCTATGGAAGGCATTGTTCATTATTCTTCATTGGAAGTTTTGTTTGGACGTATTTTATAATTAAATTAAGTTAACAATCTAGTATAGTTTAACTTTACCAAGGACCAATCCACCAAAGCAAACGTATTTACTTTATTCTTGAACCTTTTTGACCGTATTTACTAGCAGGGCAATGACAAATTAAAAAGTTGATGTTAATATAGTTAATTTACTTCCAACAACTAAGATGCATATAATATGCTGATGCTGATTAAATATAGAAAAGAAAATATAAATACAAGTGTGCAATTATTTAATTTAGGAAATTCAATAAATTATTATTATTAAACTAGCTTATCACAAGGTAAAGTTTTAGTCTTTAGTTAAATAGTGAAATAATTAATACAAAAACAAATATAAATAGATTCTTAAGCATGTACATCGCTCATCTCTAATTCATAATTTTGGCTTTGCGACCGCTAAGTTGTCAGTTAAGAAGTTGCAGACATCTAATCAGAACAGTAATGGTGTGGTAACTTAATATAATGTGTTCGTAATATTATTTGAGTTTGAGTATTGTTATTGCTAGAAGCTCGCATTTCTTATAAATTAATATTAATGGCTTGACTTTCATTTTAACCATGTTAAAGCAAACATTTTTAGTTATATCATTGTCATTAGTAAAACATTTTGCAAATCTATCCAAGGTATATTGTAAAGTAAATCTGACATCAACGTTGTTATACAACTGCATACTGTTATAATAATATTAGGCAACCTTAATCAATGTTTCCTTGTATAATGTTTCATTAATATACCCAATGTCGAAATGTACATTCCACAAAATTCGCAAATATAAGGATAACGAACATGCTCAGACTGCAAGTGCTCATAAAACCCTTGCAATGATAGAATATTTAAATCACAAACTACACATCTAAACTCCTTGTGGGTTTCTTCATGATCTTTGAAAGAAATTTCGTCTGGGCATATTTGTTGACACAGCTTACACACGTGCAAAGCTTTGTGGACTTTTACATCGTGCTTATCCTTTTCAGAAATAGAAGAAAACATTTTTTTACAGTAAACGCAATAAATATCTGTTTGACTACACGTCCGTTGTGTCACTGTTGTTTTAGAGTCCTTCGTTAGTCTGCACTCATTTTTAACTGAAAAGGAAAATATATCAATTTTAAAATCATTTGGTTCGCTTTTGGCTTAAATACTACTGTTGATAAATAAAAAACGTAAGTTTAATTCCCTATGCGTCATGATAAACTTGACAAAGCGACAAAATACTAACCTGAGCGATCAGCCTCTTCAGTACCGGGATGCGATGCAATAAAATGATCTCTCGTTTCTTCAACACCATTGCATTTCTTGCTACACATTGTGCATTTAAATCGCTGCCCTTTTGATTTTTGGGTGTGGGTTACCATGTGCTTTTTATAAAGAGTTTTCGAAAAGTACAATTTTTTGCAGGGTTTGCACCATTGATACTTGATTTTATTTTTCTGGAAACCTGGAACAAGTATTGAATGCAGTAAATAAAGATGGATGCAGACTTTATCTCGTCTCACAAACAGCTCGTCACATTTGCTGCACTTGAATCGCTTGTTTTTAAATTCCGCATTTCCACCATTTACTACTTCAATATATTCGGACCGAATAGGCTTATTTTCAGTTTCTATGTGACTTCTTCGATGCATCGAAATTCCAATGGCAGTATCAGTCGTGAATTCGCACTGTGGACACTTATGCAGTACAGAAACACCGGATGTTGGATGTACTTCACTATTGTGGCGAATCAACCCTGATTGTTGACGAAATTGTTTATTGCATATGTTGCACTCAAAATCTGGTAGTATGTTGAAGTGTGTACGCATATGCGAAACAAAATTGTATTTCAATTTGAATCGTTTACCACATTCCTTACAATTGTGTTTTGGGGGTCCAGCTATTATAACATGTGTAATATAGTGGCGGTGTAGTTGTTCAAAGAATCGGAAACTTTTGCAACAACTCTCACAAACAAAGGGATATTTCATATTCGGATTATGAATCATGTCCATGTGTTTCAATAAATTATTTAAATTTTTAAACTGCCTTGGACAGACTGAACACGAGGTTTGCTGGTGTTCTGATTTTTCGACGTGGTCCAACAAGTCATTGCTGGAGGAAAATTCTTCATTACACGTCTGGCAGCTTTTTTTCTGGTAATGATCAAAAATCACATGAACACAACACGCAAATTCAGTTTCAAAAAGTTTTCCACACTCGGAACACGGTCGGCTGACATGTGCTTTTAAAGGGCGTCGAGTATTTCTTTCTTGTAAGTATTTTTCGTTGAATGCTGAAATTGCAAAACAAAGTATCATTGTCCCAAAATGCAAAAAATACTCAGTAATTTAAAAAAATTATATCAGTAATTTTAAAAATTCGAAGTTTCCAATACTTACCTGCAGCTTGTGCCTCTGGGGTATCTTTATGACATTCTATCAGATGCTTACGTAAAAATTTAACTTCCGTGGTACACTCGTACGCTACATGACAATATTTACATTTGAAAGGCCTCTTGTGCAATGTCTTGTGTTCCTCTAACTCCTCCTTTGTCTTGAATCGTTTTTCGCATATAAGGCACGAGAACAAAATTTCAATCTCAGGGTGGCAAGCGTCTAAATGGTTTTTAAGAAACCAGTGATGGAAGAATTTCTTATTACAAAGCTGGCAAGAAAATTTGTACTCGCGTATGGCGTGAGCAGAATCTCTATGACTATTTAACAATTCTAAAGATGAAAACAGTCTTCCGCAACTTCGGCAAGTAAATTTTGGTTGAGCGACATTCCAACCAGAGATTGTAGGTATTATAAAAGTACTTCCCATATAATCTTTAACTTTGACTTCCAAAAACATTTCTTGATATTCTATTGGCGTTGACAGTGTAATAATTGAGCGGTCAACATGGTCAGATACATTTATTGCTGATGATTCTATTATTTGTACTTCATCTGTGTCTGTATCTTCTTTACCATAATCGAGAGGTAATATCCTCTCAGTCTCATCTTCCTCTTCCAGATCTATTATTTCTATATCAGAATCTTCATTTTCACGGCAACTATTTGACTGAGTTAAAGTTGCACTTATTGCTGTGGCGTTAAAATGAGTATCATTTGGCCGTCTAATTCTATTGATTTTGGAATTTGGATGCGTTTGGCTGCAAAACAACAATCTAGAATTGAATAATTGATTGAAAGTTGAGTAGCAATTATTGCACAGTGCTAGCGATGTTTGTCCCGGGACTATATTGCAGTGACGATATATAATCTGGAGTTTTTCTGCTACATCTTTAATCTGGCATACTGAGGTGTCCGGATCAAAAATCTTTGTGCAATTAATGCAACTGGATCTCCCCATTTTCTCCATCTAAATAAAAAACATTAGTATCAGCAACGATAATAGTAGAAATGGATGAGTCCACATTCACATCCCAATACAATCCCTAATGTAAATTGATCTGTATATTTCCCCAGCTAAGTTGCCTTTTTAGTTTTTAAATGCCGACTGGTGACGGGAAAACCGTCTTTCGAGATTTTGCATTTTACCACTTACGCAATTTACCGGATTTTACATTTCGGTATTTTCAATTTTGGCTTTCGAGATTATTTTTGACATTTTGACCTAACACCTAACATCTAGCACGCCAAAAGTAAGATACATTAGCACACTATATGAAATTATGTTTATGTACTATTGCTGAAAATTATTTGCCATTCTTGTAAATAAACTTTTCTGCATTCTGCAGAATAAAATATTCAAATAATTACAAATTATGATATATAAATGTTGATACCTAATATTCAGTCTTCCAGTTATATTATCCAGCTCCTGAGATCTTGATAACTCCAGTAGTGACGAGGAGCAATTTAAATAAAATCCCATCCTGGGCATTGTTATTTTGTGAGAATCATCCTCTTCTTGATTGTTATTGTTGCTGATCTTCTTTTTGACATTTATTGAGATTCGCTCTTAGATTTATGTCCACGCTAGTTTGGTTTACCGCTGCAGGATCCACCCTTACAGAATCAGCTTTTACAGTTTCTATGTATCAACGCAATGCAATGCAGTGTATCGTATTCTATTGTGTAAATTCTGTTGCAAGATTAATGCACATATTTAGTAAAACACATCATTATATATAAACAATGCAATGCAAACTTAATTAGGTAAAGGTATTTAATTTTAAACATGTATTTAGAGCGTGGGAAAACCATTAGTGCAGAATTATACTATAATAGTATAGGTGATGTGCTGCGTGAGACGAATTCAACGTGTCGAACAGTATCCGTCGATTCAAAATAATAGTATAAATTATAAGACTACTTTATATATATACATACAACATTATTGTTGCAAGTAGCAGATTAAGCTATTTTACTAATTTTATATACTGTCCTTTTTTTGGCTTTTTGGCTTTGGCTTTGTTTGTAAATGTATAAGTTGTATTGTAAGCTTATTACATCCGCATTCCTGTTTCGAAAGGAGACAATAATGAACAAAAATAAAAATGCCTCGTGTACTCGTGTCAGCTATTTCTAAATATGTTTAAGAAATATAAATACGTATTATTATAAGTAACAATATGTCTATTTTGTTGTTTTTTACAAACACATCATAGTATCGCAAAGTCATCACATCACAATGTCAACGTCGACCCAAACTATACGTAATATAATAATCTATTATCTCTTCTGTATAGGTGCGGATGGAACATTGTATTTAGAACCATTTGCATTTTTTTTAATTTGTAGGAAACCTAATTAAAGCTTTCTCTAAGCATATTTTTAACAGATTTTATACACATTTGTTAGGCTTACCAGCAATTAAAGGTATTATACATTTTTGGAATTTTATAGTTCCCATAAATACGGCCTAAATATGTGAAATCTGAATTATTTTGGTTCTAAACTAACTAAAGTCGAAATACTTTATCATTGCATAACACTTATATAGTATTTTGCAAACTGAATTAGGATATACCTATTTATAAACATTGTGTTCAATCATCAAAACAAATGCTGTAATGATCTGTTTATCTTTTACTGTGAGCGGAAGCTTTATCTTAAAGTTTTGCACATAGTAATTATTTGCATTATGCATTGATGTAGTCCATAAAAATGCGTTTGACTTTTGCGTAGTAGACTGTACAGGGTTAACAGTAGACGCCTCGATAATGTTGTCTCAAATTCGTATTTAATGCTACATTGTCACATACCTAGCTAGGTATAACTTTTATACAACTACTAGAGTCCTACACTGCACTATTGGGAAAAATATAACTGCAATTGATCTGTATGTTGAAGGTTATCTATTTATAATTTACGTATTTACGTATGTAATCAGGCTGCAGTCTGCACAGTTTAAATAATTTTGCAATAAATGCTGACTGACTGGGCTTAAGCATTCCTTTAACTAAAAGAATTGCCAGGCAAATAATTTCAATTTCCTCATGATATTACTTCGTTTAATTTTAAAGTAATAACAGTTAACTTTTTACAGAAAAGTAAAAAATCTAGATGTACCGTTTGCTAGTAACTATTTTAGAGCAAAGATTTTGGAATCTTTCGAACTTTTGCCTATTGAAATTGCATAGCTTAAAATGTAAATGATTCAATCCTTGAAAATGAGAAAATGGAAAATTAATAATTACTCAATTTACTGTTAAAATATGTTATGATGTATTGATACGGAGCACTATTTACTTATGTATGAACTGTACATTATGCAGAATACCTACATACAAATATGATTGTTTATCAGTGCTATTATATTACTAAATGATTTAAAATTGTTTACAAATATATAAGTTAGATATACAGGCTTAAGGCTGTCCAAAAGTCTAGAGACTCGACATCCTACGTCGTATGAACTGTCCTCCGATTTATTTTACATGGCAGAAATAGATATTATCTGTCTGTTATCACATAAAAACAATCATTGTAAATCGGAAGCCAAAAGAGAATATAAATTTAAGTCGTACATAAAATATATCAAGTAAACAATTATATAAGACGCAGAGTAGTACTGGTAATTATAAAGATTTCATTGGACTAACTTCTAGTATAGCAAATCAGTAAAAGCAAACAGTTTAAATACTACGAAATGAAAATCGATATTCTGCTAATTTTGTTTTTGGCAATAGCCAGTGCTACCTTGGCACTCTCCGAACCTAAATCCGATAGTGTGCCAGTCAAAGACTTCGACCCAAGATATTACTGTTGTCCTTGCTGCGGTCAACATTGGTGTAAGTTAATATTCATTTTAACTCATCGTTTATTCCATTCGAAATATGTAGTTCTTAGTATATTTTACGTTACATACATTTACATGAGAAAAAAGAAGCACATCGCAAACACAAGCCAAAAATTTAAGTTGCTAACTTTTGTCTAGATTGCACCAAAGGGGAACTCTTTTCAACATCTGACCTCAATGGTTCTGATTTATCTACTGATACCAATTCCTTTGGGCTGAAATTAATCCAATCGGATGAAAGCACGATCGATGTGGAGTCAAAATATTTTTGCTGCAATTGCTGTGGCTATGCATTGCGTAAGAACAAAAAATTAATTGCACAATTTTAATATTATTTGAGGTTTACTTTTGATTATTATGCTTTTGTTTACAGATTGCAACTCATAAGTGTGAGACGATTTTTTCACGCATACTGTAGCGACAGCGAAGTTTTCGCTGTCCATTTTATATACACAAATTATTAATTAATACTTTTATTTAATTAAGTTTTTACATACATTTAATGCCTATTTAGAATGAAAGATTGATTTTTTAGTTTAAGCTGGTACCTATACGTTTGTTGTAGTTAGTTTGTTGTGGAACTACTATATGTATTATGCATGTATTCTATGTATTAATACATTGAT